>AYEL01072152.1:0-78811 GCA_000484575.1 Olivierus martensii
AAGGAGCAATATATATATATTGCTCCTTATATGCTATATATATATATATATATATATTATTTCATTTGACTCATATTTTAATAATTTTCAACTGAATATAATCACATAAATATTGAATCGACAAATTTACAACTTATGGCATTGCAAGCTTTAGTAAAGTTTGCAAAATAAAAATTTCACAAAATAAGCCTAATGGAATATTTTTGAAATTGGAGTCAATAAACGCATTGGGTTCATCTGCATAACTAGCAAGTGTTCAATTAAATACCTGATTCATTTACACAATCATCACTTTGATAACGATAAAAATTAATACAATAGAGCAACTATTCTCAAATACAGCTAAAAGAGGATATTAGTGCGGCCATAAGAAAAAATTTTGCTATATAAATGGGAAATAATGTACAACGAATTGGTACAAATCCTATTTATTGTGTTCCTAGAACTATCCTTTTTAAAATAAATTAAGAGATGTCATCAATAAAATATTGTTATAGTGAAGTGATCTTTTACTAATCCAAATCAATAAATGTTATTTTGTTAATTAAAATATATTATTTCAATAAAAATTGAATAATTGAATAAAGAGATTATTTCTACATGTTATAAAAAATAAATTTTTATCACAAGTTATATCAATGATGTCACTGAATCTAGAGTCTAAAATGACTCTTTAGAGATTCATCAGTCATGAACGTTAAGAATTAACATCTAAAATGATGTTAATTCTTAACATTCACGACTGATTATCCATGAGATATCCATATCACTGATTGTCCTGGCCATTGAAAAATTGATTTCAATGGCCAGGACTAGATATCTTCTATAAAATTTGGAGATATGGAACTCGATATTGGGATTTATTCCTTCAATTGGCGTACAAATGCTTTATTATGATTTTAGCTGGTGACTTACCACACTACAGAAAAATCGGTGCATTCATCAGCAACTTTTTGCAGCCACATAAAATTTTTTTCTTGAGAACCCTTGCAATAAATCATCTATTATCTGATTGTCAATTATTCGAACTACTGTCACCCAAAACACACCACAATATCTATTTTTAGTGTACTGATTGTTATGCTGAACTATTAATCCTTCTGCTTAACACGTTCGTTTTCGATTATTAATCCGAAGATACAGTGCACAGACCGCGGCCTCCATTGATTTGTTGACGGCCCGCCTCACCATGTGTTATTTTAACAAGTCACACAATCAACGAAATATTATTTGTAGTTTTGAACAATACATTTTCTAATATTTTTCTGATGTGAGATTATTTTTACAGTTGTTACCTTATTGTTTAAAAATAATATTTTTAAACAATAAGGATAAAATAATAATCATATTTGTAATAATAAACATTTTTTACTTTTACTTAATAAACATTTTTATTTTTTATTTAATTAAGTATACAAAACAGGTAATTTAAAATAAATTGTACATGCACATAAGGTAGCATTGCAGCTTAACTAATGAAAATTTAGAATCAATTTTGCGTTTGGCTATTACAAATTTCGAACCTAACATAAAAATTTTTAAATCAATACAATGCTACGCATCCAATTAAAAATTCCTTGTTTACTTTTGATTACGTTAATCTGTAACATGTAATTAATAAACATAATATGATATATAACTTTCATGGTTTTTTAGTGGCACTCTTATAAGTCACAATGAATCTATACGGCCCTGTCTTAACAAGTTTGTTCATCCCTGCAGTATATCATAGAAATACAATATAAGTTTTCAAAACGTAAATTTGTATAGTTTGGTTAACGTTAATTTGGATCATTACTGTACATCAAAACGTTTTGATGTTTGTTGTTTTACAGTAATGATTCGGTAACGTATATGCATATTGTAATACAATATATGTGCATGTTCTGTAATACAGTAATACTATAAACATTAACCAACGTTTTGATTATTATTTATAAATCATTTCTTACATTATTTTTATACTACTTCATATTTTAAAATACAATAGCAATAACCTCGTTTATAATACCTGTAATTGTCGACCTAATTGCACTTTTTTATATTATATAGTGGTGCCTCGCAATTCGACGTCCCGTAATTCTTCGGTCTTGCAATTCGACATTTGAGTTTCGCGAGTTCGCGTATGCGTGTGCATGGAATTGTGTGATGTCATTTGCTATTTGTCAGTTCTTTTTGGGCTACTTTGGTGTTTGCCCGTATTATTTCTGTTAATTTTCAATTCTACATTTTTCAGAAAATAAAAAATTTGTAATTTTATTATTTTTCAAGTGAGTTGATTCAAAGATAACTGACCAGAGGAATAATTCCGAAAAGAACAACACTTGCGGATTCGAAGAGAACTGACCAGAGGAATAATTCCGAAAAGAAGAACACAGTAAAAAATTTGTAATTATTATTTTTTTGAGTGAAATGTAAAGATGGGTTCTAAGAGAACAAGAAATAATTCTGAAAAGAAGAACACTGGACTGAGCAAAGAGACAAAGAAAAAAATTGTAGACAAAGTGCAGGAAGGTAGAACAATTAAAATGTAACTCCAGTATGACGTTCCTAACACAACTGTGGCAAGGTTTTCCAACAGACATCCTGGCACCTATAATTCCACAGATTATAGGTGCTAGGGTGTCTGTTGGAACACTTCATTCCAACATCCAAGAGCTAATAAATTGTGTGTTGTGTATAAAGTGTTTTTTGTAATTTAGTCAATGTATTGTGTATAAAATAGTGTATTTTGTAATTTAGGTATACAATAGTGTGGTGTATAAAATAGTGTATTTTGTAATTTAGTGTGTTATACAATAGTAATACATATAATAAGTATATTTTGTAATTTAGTGTATTATACAATAGTAAAACACATATAATAAATATTTTGTAATTCAGTGTGTTATACAATAGTAAAACACATATAATAAAGTGCATTTTGTAATTTAGTGTGTTATACAAAATAGTAAAACACATATAATAAAGTAAATAATTTATCTCTCACACCTCACCCGTTAGGGGAGTGGGATGGGGACCGAGAACAAATTAATCTATTTTACATAGTCTTATATGGAAACTATTGTCCCGCAATTCGACAGTTTCTCAATTCGACATTACTTCGGTGACGGATTAGTGTCGAATTGCGAGGCACCATTGTATTAGATATTCTTATACTGTATATGTTTGATTAACCGAATCAATCTGTACCAGTTATCAATAATTTGGATAATCAGTGCTCTACTGTACTCATACGCAACTTTATAAATCACAAACAATTCAATAACATACATAAATACTATAAACAAAATATACTTTAACTTCTTTGAAGCAACAACTAACTCAGAATTTCAATTATTTCGATACAGCTGGAACAAAGCCCCATAATTTTCTATTTTTAATGCAGTTTACTAATATTTACTTTATACAGTATATACGCCATCTTATCAATTTAAAGTCG
Source organism: Olivierus martensii (assembly GCA_000484575.1). NCBI lineage: Eukaryota > Metazoa > Arthropoda > Arachnida > Scorpiones > Buthidae > Olivierus > Olivierus martensii. The sequence continues at coordinate 3,443 of AYEL01072152.1, forward strand.
CACATGCTAGGAAACAATTTATACTGTGTTGAAAGAAGCTTTTGTAAAACATATATTTTAATAATTAATTTTTGGAAGTGTTTGATCTGTATTTAATTTAAAAATTATATGTGAATTAAAATTCTATTATATGTCGTACTCAGATACTGTAGTTTTATGTTCTTTAGCTTTATATCAGGCCTAGCCAACCCAAACTGTTCCTCAGGCCATCTGAGTAAACTTCGAGTTATTCCCGGGCCACATATTTTCTAAAACAATATTTAAAAAATAAAAGTAATCAAATGTCATAATAATCTATTTTACTCATGCTTAATTCTTAAATCTATATCAATGAGATATAGTATTTGTTTTTTTTTTTTTGCGATCATTCAAGTTTTATTAAGTCTAGTATGCGACTGATGAAAAACGTTATGAAACTCAGTTATCAAATATATAAAAATTATCTCATGGATAACATTAAAGAGTGTTGCGGACTACGGCTAGGTTAGACCTGACATATATTGAACATTTTATTCTATGTCAATTTAGACATAGAATAAAATATGCTCTATCGATGTGCTCATTTTTTTTATGTATAAAATAAATATATATATTAAAGTTTATGAAAAGTAAAAAATTGAGTAGGACCTAGCCTATTTTATTTGTACATCATTCGATATTAAGTCTCTAGAATTTAAAGTTAGAATGAAAAAATCATAAGCAGTATTTCAATACACGAATTTTTCTTATTTTTACTGTTACTGTTTTGTTATTCTTATTGTACAGTATGAATTATTTTTATCATTATTATAAAATAATGTATAGTATATAGTACTTAGCAGCGGTCTTAAACACGCGGCTCGGTATACTCTTTTTGTGGCAAACGTCGTATTTATTATAATCGCAAAATCCTATAGACGTTATTCAGAAAAAAAAAATCACATTTTTCATGAAATATTTGAAAATTACTTTAAACTTTAAATTATTTTAATAAATTATATTGAAATTTAGTAAAACATAGTATATTTGTATGTTTTAAGTGAAAGTTTTGTATTTAAAAAATTTTCTATCAAGTTTTATAATTTTGAACGTGAATTGAGGCATATCATTAAGGAAAATAAAAAATATGAATACTTAAAATAATCAACCTTTCAGATTATTTACCTTATACAAAAATTTGTCTTTTCCCAATAGGATTATTTTTAAATGCGGTTCCCTAACCAAACCATGATGACTAAAGTGGCTCTTTGAAGAGAATCAATATAAAATCATTGCATTATGGAATATGACTTTAGAATAATTTTCATATATTGTACTTAATCACATTTTTGAAGAGAATATACTGAATATATATAATAGATATCTTTATATCTAACAAAAGCCTAATGTTGCAATCTTTATACAATACAAATTTTAACTAAAATTTATTTTAAGGCTTCGTGCCCATATGCAATTATCAGTCGGTCAACTATTTAATTGCAGTAGTGAGAACAAATGATTCCTATGATTTTGCGTCCACTAGCAATTCTTTTGTTGGCGGACTAAACAATAGGACTCCTGCAATTAAATAGTTGACCGAATGATAATTGCATGTGGGAGCGAGGCCTAAGAGTGCAATACTATTAATTTAACGACAAAAAATATTGCTGGTATTAAAACATTTTAGAGTTTTTCCGTAAAATAAGGAATTTTATAATTTATTAAACTTTTGTTTGAAAAGGTAAATCTAATGAAAATAACTTGTTTTTACTATCAGTCTAAAATCAATTTTAAATAATCACTGTGCGCAAATAAATCGGTTAAATATAAATTACTCTACTCATTATATCTCAAATATTATAATATATTTCTTTGAGGTTGCGAAAATGAGGAGGTTGCATAAATGAGTCATACTCGCTTTTTAAAGATTCCTTAAATTCTACTATTATAAGCAGATAAACTTGGGTATTTGCTTTAAATGTATTGCATTTAATTTAATTAATTTTAAAGAATACCATATATCTTATATTTAATATTTCATAATATTTTTGCGATTTAAGTATTGTAAATCAAAAGTATTCAGATAAATATCTATCTTAGTATTATTACTATTTATCTGCTATGTTATCGATGTTATAAATATGTTTAAAATATGCAAGCGTTATGAGCAAATATTAAAAATATTGCCCTTCAATTATAATTATGAGAAAATATAAACGATGATTGCAAATTGCTATGACTTGCGTCACTGCCATTTTGACAAGAAACTATTACAGCAATGATTTAAGTTTGATTCTGTATTGCATCAATTGTAATTTTAAAATGTAAATCATTTTTAATTAGTGGATATTTAAATTTATTATTTCACAAAATTAAACTTTATTGACTTCATCAAAGTATTTCCCGCAACAATTTATTTTTAAGATAAAAAAAAAAAGAAGAAAACATGATAATTTCGATATTATATAATCTCAAATGATTGCAATATATAGTATGCAATAAATAACGAAATAAGTTCGCCTCTTTTAATAAAAATTCTAAAACATAAATCATAGGCGTAGAACTGCAATATTAAAGGAATCGATCACACATTTCTTCAATTTTTACATACTTCTATTTTAACAAACTACTTTTTAAAAGTATTTCCAAGATAAAATACGCAAAAGTGAATAAGCACCTTGAATAACCTATATATTTTTTAAATGATACTGCAATTCTACTTGTAAATATCGATTACGTAAAAATGTTTCTTCGGTTTTCCATACTTATAAAGAAAAGGCATTACAGAAAACTATTTTAACGTTATATAACCAGCATACTCGTAAATCTACTGTTTGATATTAATGCTGGCCTTGATATATTATTTATTGACTTACTAGAAAGCAGTTATCCTATCGCAAACATCAGTCAATTAGTGAGCGTGCCAGTGTATGGCATATACTGTACCGGGAGAATTTAATTTCAGAGATAGTAGAGATATCTATGGCAATATTAGTCATTTCATATTTTATTCTTTTGTAAAAATAATGACCAATATAAAAGCCACTTTGTCGAATTTTTTAATCGTAAAATATGATATACCTTTATTCGAAATTTTATTAGAACTATTTTTTAAAAAAATATGACAAACCTGATTTATCTTCCAGTTCAGATTCCGTCTTGGTAGGAGAGTTTCTTTCTGAAAACATAAATAAACCCAATTACTTTTAAAATAATACATATTTCATATTAATGAAAATAACATTTATTCGCCGAATTTTATATATGTTTACGTTATTAATTTAATTAATAGATGCTAATTTCTGTTATGAAATGACTGTGACCTTGAAAAACAAGACCCCTTATTTGAAAATGAGACAGGACCAAACAGAGAGGTCATGGCCACGTTATAAAAGTTCACCACAAAGATTTTAAATTTCGCTTACGTCAGCGAAATTTAATCTAACAAACATCCTTATAGAGTAAAGTCTACAGTATTCGATTGTTAACAGAAAACCAAGTATTTTTAAATACAATACTGTATAGTATATGCTTTCAAATTTTAGAAGTGGTATTAGATTTATTTTTCAGAGCACAGCTTTTATCTTACTGTTTTAAAATTCATAATATTAATCATTCCATCAGGCTTTTTTACATTCCAATATTTTACATTTTTTATTCACATATAAAAATAAAACATTAGTGAAATAAATAATTTATTTTATAATTTTTAAATATTACTATAGTTTCATCAGCGTATTAAATATCCTGTATATTTTTTTCGTTATTTTTCTTTCATGTCAGAAATTATATAAATCATGCACATACTGTAAATAAAACTAAGAAAATAATAATCAAAAATTCTTCCACGTGTCATAGCTATTTTCGATTGCGCTGCAGATGCATAAGAACTAATTATGAGATTGAGAAAAATGCTGCATTGATCGAAATTTTTACTAATCTGTCTCAAAGAAAATCTTTCCCAGACCATCGGAGAGCAGCAGATGCCGTTTGATTATTCAAGAGACTCCTTTTGGCTAATGGAAAATAAACAATAACGATTGAGTAGCTTGTATGGCGGAATAAGATATTGACAATCACGGTATCAATTTTGCGGTTTTATAAAAAATACAAAAAAAAATTTTTACCTTCGGTCGATTTTCAAATTTCTCGCAGAAGTTATTTTATTTTTTAATTAAAAAAGAATATAAAAAATATCTTGATACGAGAACAAATATAAAAATTAAAAAAAAACACCTCTAATTCTTATTGATTACCTAGTATACGTTTAAAAAATTCATCCATCGCATAAATAATCTTTTATAGACAAAAGCAGACATTTCTCCTCTTTGAGCTAAACACCCCTCTAAACGGTAAATGGTACATGTTCGTTTAATAAAATGGCAGAAAGGCATAGTTGAAGTCAGCTGTCGTAATTAAACATGAAAAAACTTGTATATACTACTCCTGTTTATATATTTAATTTATAATACGTTAAATGTGATTTTGGCTTTTCGAATTACACACAAAAAATAATAATAAACAACAATATGTTTTGTGAGCTTATCGTTTTAAAAGCATATACTATGCTTACTAGCATATACTGTGTATGTCACAATTTAAATACTATACTTCTAAATATATTACTAATTAAATTAAAATCTAAATTGCATTCGTTTCTAAATATTTTCAAATGATATAATTTAAACATATTTCAGCATGTGGTAAAAATATTTTTCAGATATTTTAGTTAGATTTTTTGGTTTCCGATTACAGTAATTCATCTTTTCTGCCTAATCCCTCGGAGCAACGAATGGTATTCGCCCGACGCCATATTGTGTGCCTTTAGTGTCCCGAGTTGATATATGACTAGTAATTTGGGGATTATAAAATAGCTTTTCTCGTTACCCGCTGTATAACGTAAATATATTCGAAATTATTATTTTTTTATACTCGATCGGAATCATATTTCTCTTATATATTATTCTCTGCGAGACAGAACATTAAGTGTTGAGAACATTTAAAAAAAATTTTTTTAATCATAAAAATACTTTTTATGATGTTGATATTTCCATTTCAAGTATGGATATTTTTAAAAAATTGAACAGACTTGTCTCACTGAATAAACTCGTTATAACAGCAATGCAGTGGCACAACGACCTTCAACTGCAAGCATGCGCAGAACCGGATCTAGCTTCGTCAATAGACAAAAGAGGATGCGATAAGGAGAAGTTTTTAACGAATAACACTATTGGTCAACCATACCAAGAGAGAAATTGTAGTTAAAATCAGCTCGCATATAATTTTTTTTTTAAATTTTTTAAAGTTATAATTTATATCTAACTACACCTTTTCTTATGTACAAACTTGGTACAGAGAACTGATTGAGCTTCTTTTTTAGGGTGCTGGTGAAGTACATATCCTCGAAATGCTTTGGACATAATCTGTACGAAGAATTTAATTTGGATGTGCTTTGGCCATCCAGTTCGGGACTTTTTATAACGTCCAACCACTTCTTTAATCTGTTTAAAATAAATTGATCATGAATTATAAATAATTCCAAAATGAATATTTTATAAACATAATATTTAATCGCATATTTCTTGATATAAAATAACGAATTTAAACTAATTATTATTTTTTTAATAAACGATATAAATTTACAGCGCCCTTACAGAATACTACCGTCTGACGCGTGCTACTGCTACATTACCGAACATTTCGAAGGACGGCTGCTGTCATCCTTACTCTTATAGTGGAATAAGGATATGTCATATCGAATGCTATACAATTTCAATTATTATCCCCACTTTTCTACAGTGAAACCGTTTACTTTATACGAAAAATCGAGTTTATTTCTTATTAAATACGGTACAACGAACTAGTTTTTTAAAATAGAAAATACATCAGTAATCTAATTCTTTCTCACCTTTCCGGATTTTTAGGGAATCTGAACAAACATTCACAGTCTTTCCGTTTGGTTTTGCACAAAAAACACTTTGTATAATTTTTATACGACATAATTAAATATGATGAAGCGTTATGTTTAATGCTTTGTACTAAGTGAGAGGGCGCTATAAAGTGACGTATAAAACACGTACATTCTAAGAATCGTTACCTTGATCATTACGAATTATTTTTTTAACCGGAATAATTTTAAAATGTTTTCTGTTTATTATTATTGTAGCATAATGTCGAAAAAACTGTATTTATAAGGCTGGTCTGAATAAATATCATAGCAGTTTTTTTAGATGCGCCTCTTCTAAACGAGATTTTTTATAAAACATAAAACAAAAAAAATGCATTTATACATATTCAAATTGTAATACATTGGCAAGATGATAATTATATGAAATTTATTCAATATTGAATAATACATATTTTAAGTAATATTCAGATTATTTAATGTGATTAATATTTAATATTCTAATATAGCTTTTCTTAATTTAATAATCCCACTAAATTCGTAATTTGTCAAAGTAAAGCAGAGCAAGTTTCCACAAATGATTACCGAAAAGCGCATCGTCATAATTTACATCTCTCCAATAACACGGAAATTTTTTACTTAACAAATGCCCTTCTAAATTCTTCAATTCATATTTTTAAATTGAGTTGATAATACAAAATGAACAGCATTAAATTCAACAGTCGATGCGGTTGTATAACACAATCGCTGTACAGTGCCATCATCATCATTTAACAGATAATTATTTTTGTTACATCATTTTTTGCATAGATATGCATACTTAGAATGTACCTTATCAGAGATTAAATCGTGAAAATGGTTATATTTATTCAGATTTAATTTGGGCATCAGTTAATCGATACACATATACTTTATTTATTCAAAGTAATCGATAGAATTATGCTTTCAGATGTACTCAGAAATATCAATACTTAAACTGAATAGTTCTTCATAAACGAACTTTTTTCGGCTTCCTAATTTAATTAATTTATAAAATATACTTTTGTCGTATGTTATAAATATTGCATAGTAACAAAAAAACATTAGAAATGAATTTATTAAAGCCTAATTTTATATGCGAATACAATAGTAATATTTCATGTTATCTGCAACTAATACATGAATGCTATGAAATAATTCATAGTATTCACATAGTTTATTGCAACATAATATCGGCGCAAATATTAGCATAGTATTATATATATATCTAATTAAACATATATATTAATTATTCTATTAATAAGATAACAATATGCATTTTAGGCATATAATACTCGCAAAACTGCCCTTTATTTGTGTTAATGTTCGCGGTACTTTCTCATTACAGTATAATTCTTAAACTAAAATCATAAATATTATTAGTCACAACAATTATTAGAACAAGAATGAGTCATAAAACTGAGAAAGTTCAAATAATTTGTATTGTCTACATTTAAATTCATAATTAAAAGAACTTGGCATTTTTCACTTTTCACCATACTTTTTTTACCATTAAAATATATTTTTAAAATAATCGAAGTAATTACTTTAAAAAGAGCATAATAAAAATAATGAATCAGAAATGATTCAAATCATCTATGATTCATTACTTTTAATGTTTCAAATGATCCTGGATTAAATTATTTTATTAGTTAATTCACGATAGCATGCAAAAAAATTAAAATAATACTGTATAGTATATAAAATGTGTTGACATATTTATGTAGTACTGTCAATTTATGTCAAGTAGTTTCGTATTATTGGTAAATGTAATTAATAATAATTTAATTATTAATTAAAGAAAAAAATGTAATTTATTTTATAGAAAGAATATTAAAATCATATCGTTGATGGATAATTTCATAAATTTTACGAAAAACTGTAAAATAATAAATTAATTTACGAAATGGTAATCTTGCAAAATAATATAGTATGGTGCAATATTAGAAGAAAAAACATTTACCATGTTTATTTCCTCTAAAAATCATTTTAGAATAATTCATTTTTTATCAGTTTTTTTCAGATTTCTATATTGTTTCCTTGAAAGTAGCTTTAATTTTAACTAAAGTTATAATCTCTTAAACCTAATATAAAAATTTTTACATTTATTCTTTCTGCTAGGCATTTTTTTAAAAGTTATATTTTGCAGAAAAATTTCTATTTTATATGTTAGCTACATAATTTGTGTGTTAATATATTGTGTGGTAATATACATGTTTCTTTTGAAAGCTTATAAACTATCTAATATAACTGTAAAACTCCTTTAAGAAATTGTTGAGCAAAAAGTGATATGAAATTAATTTAAATTATGTTTTGATATTTTTAAAATTCTAGTTAGATGCATTAATTATATTATATGTCTACCATAAAGTTTGCAGTTTTTCTATAAATATTAAATAATAATCTAAAATTTGTAAAAGCATCAAAAATCCTTAAAAATTTGAAAACCAAAAGCTTTTCCATTCCTTCACTATTTTATAACAACTGTATCTTGTATAACCGGGAGATAAAATATGATTTCTATTTTATTTTCAGAATGAATAGCTTTTTTAAAATAACAAAAATTATATAATTTATAGCATTTGTAATTGTATAAAATATATAACGTATTACTGAATTTTAATCAATAATTATCAATATTAAAATTTTTTTTTGTTATTTAAGCCATATTTGTTAAATTCGTTGCTATTTGATAGAATACAAATTTCAGTCAAAAATTTTATTGTGAAATATTTTAAATTACTTAATTTTCATTTATTTACCAATAATTTGAAATAGTTTAATTTGGCATTAATAATTTACTACAAAATCCATTAGCTGTTACCATAGCTTTAAACTGCGGAAGAATACAGTGTTTTAACCTTGACATTATTTGGCATATACAATATTTACAGTAATGTAGTAGTATGTCTGATATATAGTAATCGAATAACAGCAATATAATATAACATAATACTACATGTACAGTAAACGGATCCTATTAAAAAAAAAAAAAACAATTTTTGCATAAAATGATCGATTCAAAATACTGTAAACAAATTTAATTATCCATTTATGCATGTACATTTAATTAAGTAAATATTATTTTATATATATTCTTGTCAATATGACAAAATAATTTTTGGATTATAAATTTTCTATTTATTTTATTAAATTTTGAAATAATTAATGGAATAATTAATATTGATGGAATAATTAATATCACGTATTTTATCTTATGAATTAATCAGTAGATAAGAATTATAATAATATATACTGTACAGTATGGTTATAATTCTCATATAATTTGTCTATATAAAATATATGTATTTATATAGACCATGTATAAATTAATTTATATAATTCGATAAACATCCAACTTGTATAATCTATGAAATAATTTTTTAATACAAACTGAACTTTTATCTATAAGTATTGAGCAATTGCTTCAATAATAATCACCTCGCTTTGCTTATTCTCTTTTAAATAATATTCCATAGTATTGTTTAGAATATTAAAAATTTGATATTTTAATTATATATGCTCCTTAAAATTGCCTCCATGCTTTCCTAAGAATACTTCTCTTTACTACATTCATATTCTCATTATATAAGTTGGGCAATTCTTTTAAATATTTTCTTTTAATTAAAATTAATATATAAACTTTTCTTATACTCTTATATCGAAGTATATACTTATTTAAAATATAAATTCAATTAATTCTCTTTACTTTATATTTTACAATTGGATATTTATTTTTCATTTAAAAATTATCGTTTATTTCACAGAATTTAGTGGAATGAATAGTATATAAAACTGAAACAGAATTTAGTGGAATGAATAGTATATAAAACTGAAGATCACCTGGCCTAATAAGGACTGCTGCTTATTTCCCAAATAAAATGTGATATTTGCTTTAATATATTGCAATTTTATTAATTAGACAATCAATTCTGAATTGTTCAACATTTCCTAAAAGCAATATAAATAAGCTGTATATTATATTTTATATGAGTAAATGATTACAACAAATTTCTTGCCAGATGCTAGAATGCTATGCATATATGAACTGAGAGCCTAGTTTCTAGCGAAACGACTTTTATAATCATTACCCACTCTTCTATTTTCTCATATATTCTGCTATCGAAATTAAAAAAAAAATTCACATTTTTTAAACCAAGAGTCATATCCTATATTTTCATGTTATTATTTAATTACTTTTATTGATTTGCATAATTGAATAATATCACGATATATTTAGTTTTTATCTTATGAATCAATTATGAAAATTCCTGATTGCCTTGAAGTATGTCCTTATCTTGGTATTTTCCAATGAGGCTCACAATGGGTTCGGCTAATGGCTAATATGTTTTTGGTTAGGACCAATCCCATTCAGTATATTCCTTGATATTTTCCTCATTTTCTCGATCGAATCATTATTGGTTTTTCATCAAATTACCGGTGTTATAAGGCTCCATCACGCCAATCTCTGGAATGGTTGTTTTAACTTCCTTTATTTCACTCATTAAACTTCAAAGTAGAACCATCTAACGGGAACATAATTAAGATAATTTAATAACATAATAATGTAAGATGAACATAATGTAAGATAATTCTACAATAAAATAGGAGACTTATCGAACCAAGACTCTATTTTAAAGATAATACTTCATATCCGCTTGAGATTATTGCCTTTGATTGATCAGAATTCCCATCAGAAATCATCTTTTATGCAATTTAATAACAATTTTAAATATAATAATTTTTAATTGATGCAAAAATTTTTAAAATGATTACCCAATTCTAATGATACATACATTTTACATCAAATAATTAAATAACTAAATTACAATACTTTATAATTAATCAATAATCTTATAATCTTTTCGTTAAATTCTGTGAAAAAATATATACAGTAGTAATAAAATTTCTTAAAATTTCCTATTTCTAATATGGTAGAATATTTAGATTAGCCTTTTTTAAATTTCAGCATAATACATAATTCCTTTAAAAAATTAAAAATATATATATTCTGGATAAATTTACCATTATGATAAATGAAAATATAATAGAATATTAGTAAATAAATTTATGCCAAATATTAATGAAACTTATAAGTTTCATTAATATTTGGCATAAATTTATTTACTAATATTCTATTATATTTTCATTTATCATAATGGTAAATTTATCCAGAAAGAATTTAATTATTTATTTATTTTATAAGCATTTAATTTATTTTCTATAAATAGAGGAAGCTATCAATAGAATAAAAAAAGATCATCATTTAGAAGAATGCTTTTCAACCGAAATTTATAATAAAACTATATGCCGAAAAATTATAATACATATAATGCTACAGCATAAATGTAAAAAAGTTTATCCTTTATTTTTGTATGTAAATAAAATTTCTTACATAACTGAATATGTTAATCGATATAATAATAAAAATATTTATTAGTAAATTACCAAGAACTGCTGAAACTTATTGCTAGTGTTTCAATTATATGCAGTACATTTCTGCATGATTAAACCGCTATACTGTACTATAAAAAATAGTAAGCATTTTAACCTTTATCATCACTTGTATTGCAAATCATAATAAATATATTATATAAATTATAACGCTACAATCATGGCAGTTTTACGAATAGCAGTTTAAAAAAATGCGTTATTATCCGAACTTTATTTATTAGCCTTGAAATGTGTCGAAGCGAAAAACTTATATGCACTTCACTATTCTGAAAAATGTAACAATTGTTTAAATAAAGCATATAATTACTGTAATAATAACATTGTTAACTATTATAAATATTGCAATATCATTTTCAATTTAGGTATTTTTCTATTTATTATCATGCACTTTAATCATTTTAAATATTGTTTCAATCTAGAGTTTAGATTTTAAGAAATTGTTATTATTATTATTATTATAAACGGAGAAAAATTGTTTCTATTATATAAACAGATGTTTCTTTAATGAAAAATAAATTTATCTTTAGAGGTCTATATAAGGAATTGATAGTTAGGTAACGACTAATACATAACGAACTACAGTGTGTTATTTTCGAATTTTATTGGTTCACTTGAATACTAGCACATGTATGGGAGCTCTGTGGTACGTTTACATAAATATTAGTTTGTGTTCTAATCAATGAATAATGGCATACGCGTTGTCTGGGATATATAATCGATTTTTTGAATCGTCAAGGACAGTTTACAAATTGCGCATGCTCGTACATGATTGTTTCTGGTTGATTTTCTTGGTTTGTGAAATTTTCGATTGGAATATTAATTTTGATTTTTAGATCGTACGATTATATTAAACGACATTTAATATGGTTATTCGATTAAAAAAAAACTCTTTTCATATTTACAGTGGCGAAAATAAATACTATTCGAAAAATAAATTTCTGTAATATCATTGCCAGAAAAAACCATTGCTTTAAAAAGCGTATTTTTGAAGGAAATTATAAACTAATTTCATCAAGGACATAAAAGAGCTTGAAAGACTTCCTTCGGGCACGAAAATAGGTTCTTTTTGTTCGTACTTATTTGGTGTAGCCTACGATTGAAACTAAGGCCGGTTCCAGGGGAGTGTGACCGATTTAAGAAACTACATTATATTCTTTCTTTTAATGATTTATACTACTCAATACTTACAATTTTCATGCAATAACAATTTTTTACACTTTATCAGTTAACAGTCGATATTTCTGTAACAGCTTTTACACCAATGAATTAATATTTTTATATACTGTAAATATTTAATGATCGAATCATTATTTAATAAACCTATAAATTTTAATACTCAACCTATGAGCTAGTAAATCAAGAATTTAATACATTAAATTTCATACTTAACAAGTTTTCATTATAAAAATTAACTTAAAAAAGAAATTTAGTTAATTAAATTAAATGTATGATAAAATTTCTGATGAAATTTAGAGAGAGATGTTTATACTAAAAATCCAAAATAAAATGATTGCGTTGCATTCTGGGTATTGATGTCTACCAGTACTTTCGCAGCAATAATGTAACCTCCATACGGGTCTTTTAAAGGAAATCGTATGCCGCAATACGTAACTGGCTACATAACTAATTAACTTGGAAGAGCGATTGTTCGCATAAAAAAACTGTTTTACAATTTGGAATTCTTCTAAATCAATCTTCATATTTATAAATAATTTAAAAAATGCGAAGTAATCTAAAAAATAAAGATAAGACTAATCTTGATACAGTCATTCATTTATATATCCATTTTTACCATTTCTTATAACTGTGCAGTATTATCAATGGAAAACTATCGTAGCTATCATATAAAACTCGCACATTAATTAAATATAATTTAATTAAGAGATAATATGATTGCTAATCAAAGAATAAGACTATCTACATTCGTTAAATCAATCTGCATTAAACAATTTAAAGAAATAACCAAAATTACAAAAATAAGAAAAACATGGCAACGCATTATGGGCGCTATGCTTTTCGGGTATCGGATTGTCTCCGCTAACCGAAGTCAATACTGTAGCTTATTTCGTTTTACGCCAAACATTTTCGATATAATTTCGATGAATTAAAGCTTAGTCTACAAAAAATTAGTTTTTATTAAACTCAGTTTCAGTAATACAGCGAACATCAAGCTCTTAAATACTATATATTACCCACTTTTAATATATCAAGATTGTTGCAAAAATCAATGTAAAATTTAAAAGAAAATGAATATATTTGTTATCTTATTAATTATATTAAAAAAAAACTAAAACTCTATCGAAAAGTTATTTCATATTTCATTCAGTTCTACGTCAGCTAAAAACTCCATAGCTTTAAAACAAAGAGAAAAATTTAACAATAGAATAAAAACGAAAAAAAAGTTATAAAACTTATTATAAATATATAAATATTTTATCAAAATTACCTAAAAGCTTTTAAATTTGTTGATCTTAAATAGAAAAAATAAATCTAAACCATTTCAAACGGTAAAATGCAGTGGCATTTTGTATAGGAGACGAATCCTAGAGTATATGACCCATTTTATTTTCTCCATAACTCAGCCAGGATGCACACTTACCATTAATGAAATCATTCATGCTGTTTTCCTCGCTTAACACTCCCTGGATAGCAATTTTAGAAATGCCATTTCTTTTGGAATATCTCCTCAAACTCTTGTGAGCTGCCAACGTACGCCTAGCTCTTATGATACCGTCCTGCTTGGATATAATTTTCTTATAATCAACTGTCCCTTCTGACGCATATTTTTGGGCCAGTCTCATAACAGTTTTTCTCACTGGTGCCCATTTAGTTCTAAAATGAGCCTTGAATCTTCTCTGTGCTTCGGCTATACTTCCGGTTTGATTATAAAAGTTGACGATTCCCATTTTATGTTGCATGCTCAGCCTGAACCCCGCCATCTTTGTACTCCATTAACCGATAGAAATTTTGTCAATAGTTATGGTGGCGCCATCTGATGTTCAAAAAATTCATAGAGCAGAAGGTCAATGACACATTTCGTTCGATCGCGTTGGTGTAAATTAATTCCATTTTAACCGAAACTATTTATTACATACAATTCGATACTATTGCCTGGCCAATTATATACCGATATATTAAAAGTAATAAATTTATAATTACTTTAATTTTTTTTGCGCATGCTCTGAAATGTTTTATTTCGTCACGATTTTTTAAATCATTTAATTTTATTGGCGAAGCCAGATAACTAACCGTCTGACCAATGGCTTGATCGTATATTATTTTCAAAATATTTAAATTTTAAACGTTATTGATTGCAACAGTAATAACTATAGCATTCAAATATAGACTGGGAAATAAAATACTTCGGTATTGAAGTATGATACTGTTTTTATTTTAATCAATTCAACTGTAACATATCCTGGCACTACCATAACTTCTTATTTTAAAAAGTTAAATTAAAAATTAGATATTCCACATTACTAGAATTATCATGATCAATAGTAATTTTTATAATTTTGTCTAAAAAATATTCTTTTAAACTTAATTAAAATACTCTAATAGGGAAAATATCGAAAATATAATTAACGCAGTAAAAAAGAATGCATTAATTGCATCAAACAAAGACATGACTGTAGGTTATATAAGTGCAGTTTACTGTACTGCAGTCCGTATCTAACTCGGACTGTAAATACCAGTTGTTGATTTGCTGAGTTACCAGTAAGCTGAACGTATTTCTGAGTAAGGTTAACTCCTCCTACTACTCAGCATTTCTAACTTGTAAGCCAAATTTTTCTTGGATGACTAATTAACTATGCGACTGAGTTATTTGTCCAGCATGCTAAATACTGTACTGCTCAATATATTTCACGATACTTTATGGTAAAATGACTTTCTAGGTTATTGTTTTCACTAATAATTATCTATTGAGCAATACCATAAAATATATATATTTTATGGAATAAATCTGAAACTATTAATTAGCATTATTAAAAGGTTTCTAGTAATTTTTTCTGAATATTGCATATTTTTCCAAAAAATGAATCGTATATCTTAGAATTATAAAAAATATTATTTTTTTCAATTTTATATTAATTTAAATTGTTTAGTCATTACATTTTCATTTTATTAAACAAGATTATTATTATTTTGCTTAAATTTTGTTATCAGCAATTTTTGGTAAAATAAGAATTATCTTACAGTTCGATTTTAAATTTTCATAACAATATACAGTATATATTTTTAAAAAATGAGAAAAGATTTTTACGAAAATTTTTCTTATAGATACAGATAACTCTTTTCTTAAAAATTAAAAATCAAATGCTGAAAAGTTAATGTATTATTTTGATAACAATTTTTATCTTTTTATTCCCATAAAAGCATACTTGAGCAGACAGGCAGGTCGTCGAGTATCCCGCATAACAAGCTTGGCAATTGAATGAAGAGGCAACAACCAGTATTGCTTATAATCATCATACAGATACAGTTTTTCTTTATATGTTTTCATTAAAAAGAAATAGATTAAAATTGATTATATCTATTATTGCAAAATTTTTAAATATAATTTATTCATATAGAATAAATTCTCTGCATATCGTTGATATCTATTGGATAAGTGTGTTATAGAAAAATGCGAACAGATGAAAACCATTAGACTGTAAACCGCCATTATCTAGCAAAAAGAGAGGAGAACATATCATTCGAAAATCAGAATATTTATTTCTTAAAATGATTAAATTTCTCCAAAACACTTTGCAAAAATATACATTTTGGTTTTCTTTTTTAATTATAAAACCTTCATTAGTTTCCTATTGAGCATATTAATTTGGAGTTCTATATTAAAATAATGTAGTAAATAAGGTATTGATTTTACAATTTTATTTGATCTCGAATGGAAATTTTTGACTTTATTTTTGTTTCTTTTTGTTTGTGATTTTCTCCAAATCATTTAATTTATTAAACTTTATATTACAAAAAATATTTAAGGCATATTTGAAAATAATGTAACAGTTTTCAATAAACTAAAATAATTTAATAACAAATTAACATATATTCTATGATTTATTTTTTGTTTACTGAAACATAAATTATGCATATATTAAATTTTTTGCGTGTTTTAGATTTATTTCGATGTTTGTAACAATAATTATTATTATATAGATCGAACTATAGGAATATGCCTACTATGGATAGGAAGATTATACATTAAGATATAAAAGGATTACTGTTAAGTTTAACATTTTATAATGTCCCACTAATGTTATTAGGACATAATGAAGTTTTATATATTTCACATTATAGACTATATACAGCATTTTGATCTTTCTATATTAAACTAACAATGGAATATAATATTAAAATTGATTAAGTTGTATGTAATGCTAAGGAAGTGTAGTAGCTTCTTTAGTCCTTAAACCCATTTATATAATTTTATTATTATTAAATAAATAAATACGTGAATCACGAAACAGTGTTCGATTGAATCAATTTAAGTTTTTTTTGTTGCAGAACTACTTAAAAAATTATAATCTTCGAATTTATGCAAAGTTTTCTCCAACTCACAATAAATCTACTTTATTGGAAATTTAAAATTTTATGAATAATATGAACAGTACACAACTGTAATTAATAAATTTTCAGAAAATCTGCATGACAATGAAAATCCTTACCTTGAGAAATAACTATTTTGAGTTTGGAAGATAAATAAATTCAGTGTTGTATTCAGAAAATCTTAGGTATACTGTATATAGGTCAAAAATTGGGGTTGGTCACGTGAGTTTATATATTAATTTATTATTATTTTTTAATTTCTTATTAAATTCCGGGACAGTAGATCTGGCTTCCCGGTGCAGGATATATAATGCAACCTCAATTTAATACAGTTCTGCGTAGGTGGTTGCCTATTAATTTATAATTTAACACATATTTAAGTTTTTATTGAAATATATACTCTAAAACCTAGCAAGATAAATCCTTGTTCTTTTTTCCATCCTAGAACAAATTTTTGTCCTAGTATCAATTGCAATCCAAGATTTTATATGCTTTAAAATAAATATATTTCAGTTAATGAACTATAGATTCTACAATATATATCCTACCGAAATTTTCTGACCAATTCCTTGCAGTGTACTTCGTAGGAAAACGCTATTAGCTTTATTTGTGTTATATTATTTTATTTTAAATAAACCAAGATCCAAAAAAAATGGTAAGGAGGATTGCCCTTCCTAAAAAAATTCATTATTATTATTTTTGTTAATTTCGAATTTATATAATTATAAAATATTTTAGGCCTATACAGTATTTTTCCATTCTCTCCTTTTTTATGTATGTAATATGAAATACAAGTAACCTTCGATTTACGAAGCTTCAAATTACGTAGTTTCAAAATTACGAAATTTGATTTTGTTACTATTACATACGAATTTTTACGCGTTTCTAGAAGCTTCTTTAAATACAACAAAAAAAACACCTGAATGTGTCCCTCTGTCAATGAGAAGTGAATGGAAATGTCCAAAAACTGACTTGTAATTTTACCTTAGGTTATGAAACAAAGCGTAAGACCTGTAGAAGCAGCCATAGCGAACTCCGAAAACAAAACCGTAACTAGTCGCGTCTATGCCGACCAGGCACCACTCGATTTTTTAAAATTAAAATATTTATCAAAGCGTAAATTTCTATTGCACATACACAAAATATTAACTTAGGAATACACAATAATTTTATTTTTCGTTTATTATTATTTTGTGTGTGTGCCAAAAAGAAATAATAAATATATTTTGATTGTTATTAAAATACATCCATTTTTTTTTTTGCGAGGGGTACTCAGCTTACGAAAATTATAGAAGGGGAGGTACACATATGTCAAGTACTCAGCTTACGAAAATTATAGAGGGGTAC
The DNA here is from genome assembly GCA_000484575.1 of Olivierus martensii. Lineage (NCBI taxonomy): Eukaryota > Metazoa > Arthropoda > Arachnida > Scorpiones > Buthidae > Olivierus > Olivierus martensii. Next base: position 21,672 of record AYEL01072152.1, read on the forward strand.
ACATATGTCAAAAGTTTGAAAAACACTGCGGCTTAGGTTATGAAACAAATATGGCAAAACTTAACACCAGCATAAATCAAGTGTTACCTGTAATAAAAGAATTAATTTATATAAATTTACTATTAATCAGAATTAATCATACTATAAGAATAAAATACAGCACAGTATAAGAAATTCGTCTTTATGAAATTTTGTAAATCCGTTCCTTGAATTTTTTATTTGTGTATTAATCTCTTCCAACCATGAGGATACTAACTGGTATGAAGTAATCCATTCTTAATTCTAAAACAAAAAAAAAAAATGCAAATTACTTGCAATAATAGCAATAATATAAAATTTTTGTATAGAAAGATCAACAATAAAAAATAATTTTCACAGAAATATTATTGAAATCTCAAAATTTTAGATCTTTTATAGAAAAGCAGGATATAAGATATATACTGTATATATCTTCCAGTATAGCGTACATTTTATGATTCTACAATGTAGAGTCATAAAATGCTGTAATGGCGCTGTAATGGAAGATATAGGCGAAGTCTACGTAGTAAACCATATTTTATTTTTATTTTTCAAATATATTTGTTTAATTTTTCTATTTATTGTTATTCGATATTTACGATATAGGCAAAGTCTACGTAGTAAACCATATTATTTTTATTTTTCAAATATATTTGTTTAATTTTTCTATTTATTGTTATTCGATATTTAGGGTAATTGTTTTTTAGTTTAACATTGTTATTTAAATTTCATATATTGTTTTGATTTTATTTACTTTTTCTGAATATTTGTTACATCATAATAATTTATTTTCAAAAATAAAAAATAATATTTATGCAGCTGTAAAATAATTGTTGAATATCGTTATACTTTTGCAATCTAAAAAAAGATTATTTTCTTACCCCATTTTAAATTATATTCTATATAGGTTTTTTTTTGGTAAAAATATTTTTAGTTTTTCAAATACTAGTCTATATACAGGTAGGCCTCGATTAGCGCGAATAATTGGTTCCACGAATTTCTCGCGCTAAGAATACTAGTCTATCTATATACTTATAAAATACAGATTATGTATGTATGTATGTATGGATGTATGTAAATTTACTTTCTTCGTTTGAATGGTTTCATGATAACAGAAAGCGATTTAATGGAGAAAAACTCCTCTTTTCTACTCTGAATGGTGGAAGAATTTGGATTCTTGTAAATATACACAAATTCCGATGGTTTACGATTGAAACGTGGATTTTCTTAGTCCGTCAGTTGTGCCGACTTTCAACTTTGTGGAAGAGGGTGGAGTATTTTCCTTTACAGACCGGATATATGAAAGGAATAAAATTCGACTTGTTCTATTGATCTAAAATATATATCTGCAACTTTGAAAATATGAGTTGGATAAATTTATATTTGCATTCTGTTTTTCAAAATTGTAAAAAAAGCTGCGGCATATATTCCTCTCTTTATAGTAGTGCCAACGTCGTCATTGAAAAATTTATTTAGACTGCAGAATAGTATCAATAAACGGAAGTTTAAAAAAAGATCTCAGAGAAATATGAGAACTAAATTAGTGTTCACTATAAATTCTCTTTGCGTAATATTATTTTTTAATATTTTAAATATCAAAATTTACTTTTTCAATCATAGATATTGCTCGAATAGAAGTTACACAAATCTGTAGCTTTGTTTCAGTAAATTTTTCAGAAACCATTTAATATTTATAAAAATTATTTATATTAATGTATAAGTTTAAATAATTTATCGAAACTGTCATTAATGGTTCACAGAATTTTGAGAAGATTGGGAGAAAATACTTACTGAATAGCAAATCAAATCATTATGTTGTTATTAATCAAACGTGGCTGGCTGGCTGGATGTTATTTTTTTGGTTGAACTACTGTAGGATTTCTATAAATAGGGTATATTTAGAAAGGTCTAATATTTGGATGTCTGCGATAGCCCAAATTGTTTGTTGTTATTAATAATTTAAAAATTAAAGAATAGAAAATACATTGAAATTGTAGTTCCTCTAAAAAGACAGAATTCGCAGATGGCGCTGTAACATAATAATGGATGCCATTTTTTGATTCCCTCTTGGATTCCCTACACAAGTTCGGAGGTGTTTTTGTCGTTATATACAGTATTATTACATTAAATCACATGATTATATTTCCGCTCATTTACATGAGCGGGTAATTTCTAGTATATATTAATAGAGAAACGTGGTTAGATATCCATTTTGCAGTCGAAACCACTGTACCGATTCCTATAAATAAGATGTTATTAGAAAGATCTACTCCTTGGTTTCTGCGACAGCCAAAATCTTTTGTTGTTATTAATTTAATAATTTAAAGAATAAAAATTAAATTAAAATTGTAGTTTATCTAAATAAGACAAAATTCACAGATGTCGCTATAACGTATTATGCTGGTAATGTCTGCCCCGAGTAATTCCCATTCGTGGGAGTTTTTCTAATGATAGTCCAAGGTTATAAGATTCTATAAATTATAATTATTTAGATGATTTAAACTGTCATTAATCATTCACAGAATTTTAAGAAGATTGGGAGAAAATAGCCAAAATTTTTTGTCGTTATTAACAATATAAAAATTAAAAAATAAAAATTAAATTAAAATTGTAGTTTCTCTAAAAAAAACAAAATTCGCAGGTGTCGCTATAACGAATTATGCTGGTAATATGTCTGCCCCCAGTGATTCCCATTCGTTGGAGTTTTTCTAATGATAATCTAAAGTTATAAAATTAAATCACAAGTTTTCCGCTCGTTTATTGTATATAAACGGAAAATTTGTGATTTAGTCTACTTTAAATATCTCTAGGTAATATCTAGTTTTAAATATCTGAATTATTGCTCGTATTTTGTCAACGTAGCTTCAATCATGCCGAAGATACGATTTATGTAAAAATTCGTGAAAAATCTGATATTTTGCTTGACTCTTGACTTCTAAACTAATCTACATAGGCTCAAGAAAGTCAAAGATTCTGGTTGATTAGAATCTGTTAAAAAAAAAGTTTGATCTCTAAAACTTACTGATTATATCTATCGAACTTTAAAGAAGAGTTTAGATTTTTAAAAATAATCTTAAATCTTTCGAGAATGCCATGATTTTTATATATTATCTTAATGATTATAGAAACTTTAATATAACTTCAAAAAATTTTTTATGACTGAAAACTTTTTTTTTTTTTTCCTTCATTCAGATAACCTTCGAAAAATTTCCAGTAGACAAGAAGGTAACTCTTAATACTTTTTATAATATATATATATGAAAGTATTGCAAATTTTTTTTTCGTTTTTTGATACTCAGCAAGAAGAAAAAATAAATCTCAATTACAAAAATAGTTCTGTAGCAATTTCGCTTCCAAAAACTCAACAATCGTTTCGGTGCCCCGAAGTCAGGAATTTTAGAATGAAGAAAGGTATTACATTTGAAGAGTGTTATTCTTATGATTCTCTACAAAAAAAAAAAAAAATGTCGGTATTTCAGTGACAAGCAAATTTCCTTCTTCTTATGTCAAACCTTATCCGCTTCGGGCAACCGTTTTGCCATGTTTACGTCCTGTAGGGAATTGAGTAAAGGAAATAGAAGTATATACCTTGGCTAGAGACGTAGAAGAAAAGTAGGAAGAGAAAAAAAAAGAAGAAAAAAAATAAAATGATTGAGGAATTCGGACACGATAAGATTACTTTTACAATCGATTTGTCCATTAGATTCCGTACTGATTTTGAGAGAAGTGGATGCAAATTTGGTTGAGGGTGACAAAACGAGATTTCTAACATCTAACCAAATATTGAATTACATCAACCAACTTTTTTTTTTATATATATATATATATTCCCCCTTCTTACAACACCGACATGAGTATAGAAAAAGGAAGAGAGAAATTTTCAAATATTTGCTTATTTTTTTATTTTTTAGCATTCAATTTGTTCGAGTTTTTAGAAAAATACACAGGAAGAAAGAAGGAAAAAAAATATATATTCAATTTTATTCTGGAGAATTTAAAGTTGGAAATTTACTTAACTCGTAAATTTTACTTTTGCAATTTTTAAACTTTCAATTTTTTATTGCTCACTGATTATTAAAAAAAAAAAGAAGTTAAATGCCTTAAAATGCGATAAAATTAAGAAGAAAAGTTGAAAATTTATAAAATGTAGACAGCTAGAAGACATTTGTTTCGAAACGTCGATAAATTTTGCACAAAATAATCAAAATTTAGAAAAAAAAATACAAGTGGATTTACTTTGTCATCTCTCGTGCAAATTACATATTAATAAAATCTCTTATCTAAATTAAAAAAAAAAAAATACAAAAGTGGATTTACTTTGTCATCTCTCGTGCAAATTACATATTAATAAAATCTCTTATCTAATGCTGTATCTGGGTTTGGTTGACATTAGAGTAGTTGATGCATTTTGCTACAAATTCACTATCTGTTAAGAAACATCAGAGGGAATGGCAATAAAACGAATGATCATTAATTAGTCTGGCATCAGCCACTTCATTCAACATAATGGCGCGGTTAATCTCTTGTTCATAAATCAAATAGCAGAGTGTCGACAACAAACCCAACGCTTGAACAGTCAGTTTGTTCAACTTTTACTTGATAAACGACTTTTATGATATCTAGAGATAAATTATTCTTTAAAGAATACTCACAATAACAAATCATAAACGTGAGAATTTAAAGATATTCTAATTTTAATCGCTAAACTCATTATCTGAGGTCGGTAATCGTTTTTAATGGGTGGAGAGAAGATTACCTTTGTCCCGTTCTCGATAAACATCTACTAAATCTGCTATAATATATATGTTTTATAATTTTTTTAAGTGGAAATTATTATACAAGAATATATTTTTTGTATTAATGAGATTTAAACTAGGAACGACCGCTCACGAAGCTTCAATATTCATCCAAAATCTGACAACTGCCACTACAAAAGATTAATTAGACTACTGTATTCTTTTAAACAAAATTTATACGATAGATTTATCGACATAGTTTACATTGCAGAGATTTAATTTTGTTTGCAACGCTTGCTTTAAAAAAAAATTCCGTGAAAGAAATTAAGTATAAATAATAAGGAGCGAGGTAATTTTTCTCTTAAGTCCATCTCGGGCCGATCGTCTCTTTAGTGGTGTTTAGTCGCAAGAGAATAGATCTTGGAGTGATTAGTTTTTCTTCAGACAGAAGGACATGAAGCAGCAAGATTTTCACCACGACAACAATACGCTGGAGACACAAGACGATTAAGCAATGCGACATTCGTCTTCCAGTTCCCTAACGGGTCCTGCCGAAGAAAATCACTCCAGTGTACAAAAGTAAAACAACACTCGTGTCTCTTACTCCGATCAATCACTTTCAATTATAACTTATATATATTTTTGATAATTTTCGAAAAGTTTACAATATATTCTGGACTTACAAGATAGATTTCACGCATGGCGAGATAATTATCCATCCATGTAAGTTTTCCCTGTTACACGCGTTGGCTTGTATAAATCGACTTTCCACTTCCATGTATCGTTTTCCCGTGATTTTTCCCTTTCTGGATCATTTGTTTGATTATTTTTTTTTTCCCTTAAATTTATTTTAGCAATAGTAACATTTAAGCGCGACATTAATGTGATATCTTCAATTCGGTTTACTACCTTAAAACTAGAAAATTACATCCAAGTACAGTTCTTCTAACTGAGATCAAAATGAGATGTCGTACTTTTTACGACTCTAAACGAGCTTTGCTCTCTTACTTTCCTTTTTCGTGTTGTGATTTGAATTCTGATTACACAATAGGATTCTTCCCATTTATCGTTCGACAACTCTTTATATCACTTAAGTACATACGCCTGTTTAAATATTGTATACGCAATGTATACATAATGGCCTACACGAAGAAACGAGATAAAAAAAAAAAAAATGCCAGACAAAAATAATGCAATTTATCATTTTCCAAAGTTTACGATTTAATTTGAGTTCGGCAATATTGCAAAGCTGTGATTGTTTTGGTTTATTGTTTCATTTATTTAATATTTTTGTTAAAAAAAAAAGTTTATATGTGTAGAGAAACTTTCTCTTTCTAGTGTTCAGCTTTTTTGTCGGTTATATTTTCCCAAAGGAAAAAAAAATAGCAACGAATAAAAGCTATAGACAACAGCTGGTACTTTTGCATATCTTCTGTTTAAATCAATATTGATATCCCTGGGTGACCGTGTGTCATAAGTTCCAACTGTTGCCACTAGAGGGCATAAATATTGATTTACGCTGCCGTTTCATGTTTACTGATAGTTCTTGGCAAAGGGGTTCATTTTACTTTCTTTCGAGTTTATTACTTTCTCTTCTAACTTTTTTCTTATGTTCTTGTTAAGAAAAGAGTATTTTGTGTAGTCTTATTGGCTATATGTCCGATCGATATGCTAGTATTTTTTTTTATTTATCGGATAGTGAAGTATTAGTTTGTGGATTTCCAGTTTTGTTTCACGGTATTTTGATTTCTGAGGTCGAAAGGAGAAACTTTTAATGTCACCAAACTCTTCTCTTTTTCTTTAGCATTATTATTTTATCTGTTTAAGAAGTTATCGGTGCCTGATTTCAATCTAAAAACATAAAATAACTTTTTTAAAAAGATTTAAAACTGCTTTAATTATTTACAAAAATATAAAAATAAATGCAAAAGTAAAACACGTTCTACAAAATTATGATTAATATTTGTTTAATGAAACTTAATAGAGGTCTACCTGTATTGCAAAATCATTAATGATGGCCATCATAGGTATAGATTTTTATTATAAATAATCACTGTCATAAGTACAAGATCATCATAACTCAGACTGTCATAAGTCAGTGACCTACTGTACTTACATACACAATATACTTAAATAAGTAATTAAATAATATGTATTAATATAAAAAGTTATCTAATTAATCAAAGATAGATCTCCTGAAGTGGTTTGGTTCTTAAAGTTGATCCCAAGACAATTAGTATAACAAATTTATAATAGTCAAGATTTAGTCAATCTTGTTTTCTTTGTATAATATTTCTTTTAATTCTTAATACATTATTCCTTTGTATATTTATTTGTTCAAGACAAATGAAAGCAATATGATGTCAAATAGTCTGATATTTGATACATGTAAAAAAAAGCCTGCTAAGAATCCTACAGATCTGTGAAAATCATTTTTGATCATTATTGTTTTAATAATACATCAACAATAGTAAATTTGTACAAATCTTTTTTGAAAGATTTTTTTTATCTGAATATATCTTAAAAACAAAGCTACCTGTTGATCAGTTTATTTTAATATCTATCTCTTTCTGTTTATCCTAAAACTATACTCTGCATTTTGATACAAGATATAAATAAATAAGGTTAAGCATGCAATATTAAAAGAACCTTAAAAACTAACCAGCAAAATTTTATTTGCTTATAAAAAGGAGTATTCTATTTAGCCAAACTAAAAGATTAAATGATTCCAAAAAACGTATTGTTAATTGAAAACTTATCCACAGAAAAAATGTGATCTTGAGTCAAGAAAAGGTGTATTGTTAATTGAAATAACATTAGTTGTTGCATATTGCTAAATGAGATTTCACTATAGTTTTATTATTTGTTAATATATCTGCAAAATTGAATTTTTTTAAATTTATTTTTGATAATTTATATAAACATTAATTTTTGTATAATTAAGGAATAATCTATAAGAATTTGTTGCTGGTTACTTGAAACTGATTTAGAGAAATTTTATGAATTTCATAAAAATGTTTTGTAATTTTTCAGACTAAAATAAAATATATTGTGTTAATATTTATTAATAACATATTGTATATTTACAGTAATAAGTTTGAAAGTTTATTTAATGATTACAGCTGATGATGAGCAAAGTGATTTTTTTCATGAATCTGGACCTGCTGCTGGAATATCTGGTATTGATTCTTGGTGGGAAGATGAAAAATTTATCACTGTTGACAGTCATGAAATGGATTCTAAATTTCAAGCTATTTTGTCAGGAAGTTTTGAACATCTATCTGAAGCAGCTAAGCATGCTTATCATGCAAAAGTTAGTCATTTAACTGCAAGGGTAGGTTTATTATTATAATAATTTTATAATGAAGTATAATCAAACTTGTTTATAATAATTTTTCATAGGAAACAAAATCCAAAACATTTCTAAAATAATAAAAAGCAAAATGAAATATAGTGAACTCTTACAAACTCATATGGATCCATATGAGTTTGTAAAATTGAGAGTTCACTATATTTCAATTTGCTTTTTTTTAATTTTATTGAATTTTGTTTTTTTTTTTAATTTTATGAATCCCCGAAAAATTCTTTTGGGGATTAATAAAATTGAAAGTTTGTAATTGGGAATGGCATTAATTAACATTAGTTCTATGGGATATTTCTTATGACCAACTTAATAGTTTATAAAAACATGTATATTAAACTCTTGCTGAACGCGAGGTTACGTCATTAATACATTGTGCACATGGCAAAATCGCGTTCCGCAAAATTAACTTTCTGTGGAAAAATTGTGTTAGGTATAGTTCAAATTAAGAAAGTATGTATAATTTAAATAAACCTAAATATTGTTGTAATTAAAAGGGGAAAATGAAACAAATGTTAATTGAAAGATTTTTATTACTGCCTTAATAAGTAGGCATGTGATACAATTATTTTTTTTAAAAAGCTGGTGACTTTTGCTTGGACAATTACTGACGCAACTCTTTAAAAGTTTCGTGATAAGGAGTGCAGAGTTTTTCAATGCCTCTCATAAAGTATTCTTATGCATGCTTGATTCGTTTATAGCTTGTTCTCTTGCAAACGATGAAACACGTGTACCATTTTTCAATTTATCTAAAATTTCAATTTTCTGAGATAATGTCAAAACTTTGCATCTTTTTGCTGCTTTATCATCTTCATTCTTCCTCTTTGATGTCATATTGAATTTTTGAAACTAAAAGAAATACTAATGCAAAAGGAGAAGAGGATAAACACTGATAAATATGTGATTACACTGATAATGTGAATGAAATGATCGCAACTCACCCTGGGTCACTCAGCTTACAAGCAGCATCAAGCAGGGTTACCAGATGTGCATGAGCGAGATACCCATGCGCTCATCAGTGTAGAAATGTGCAGAATTGTGTTCTGAAAATCTGCATTCAGCAAGGATTTACTGTAGTTCATAAATTGGAGATTTGTAAAAACGAGAGTCCACTATAGTTATGTTTTTAAATTATATGCACAATATTTTAGCATTGATTAAAGAATGTATTTAGATATTTTTCAATCATTTAATTTATAAACAAACATGTATAGTACATCCAATAAATATATATTTAAGCAAAAACACAATAAAATGCAATATTGTAATTATAGGGTTGTTCAGAAAGTAATTTCGTTTTTTTCATGAAAATGAACAATAATTTTTTATAGTATATAAATATTTTATTTAATTATATATTGACCATTTTTTTTTATAGTATATAAATATTTTATTTAATTATATATTGACCATTTGTCCAACACATGTGCCTTTCTGTATTAGCATGATTCCATGGTTGTAGAATTTCTGATCTTTGCTTGCAAAAAAACTTAACCAAGTGATTTTTGCATTTTTATTTGAACTAAATATTTTGCCATCTAAAGAATTCTTTAAAGACCAGAACAAATAATAATCAGAGGATGCCGGTTCTGGCAGATATGGTGGAGGCATTAGCACATCCCATCTAAGCTTAACAGCTTCTAGCAAGTCATCAAACTTGCATGAAGTCTGGAATTATCATGGTGAAACACTATACCTTTTCTGTTAATCAATTCTTGCCTCTTCTGTTGGATGGAATCACTCAATTTGTCCAATTGGTGGCAGTACACTTCCGAATTAATTTAGAAATTGTCTAGTAGAAGCTCAAAAAACAATTCCCTTGAAATCCCACCAAACAAAGAGCATCATTTCTTTTTATGAATATCTGCTTTTGAAGTGATTTGAGCCTACTCATCTCTTCTGCTCCATGATCGCTTGCATTCAACATTGTTGTAAACAATCCATTTTTCATCACCAGTTATGATTCACTTCAGAATCATTTTCTTCATGTTTGACATGTCTCATTTTCTTCATGTCTGCTCCATCATATTGACATCACAGATGTCAATGCGATGGAGCAGATCTCTTTCTTTGAGAACATGTTGAATCCAAACATTGAGCTTTGTAACGAAACCATGTTTCAGATGGTCATGAATGATCAAATTCAACAAATTCAATCTTATAGCAATATCTTGTGTTGTTATTTAGCGATTTGCTTCAACCAATATCTTTATTTTGTCATCATAAGCTTCAACTGACTTTCCAGAACATGGTGCATCTTTAATATTAAAATGACAGAACGAAATTTTACAAACCAAGTTTTTGCACTGGCATTCTGTTAACATATCTTCTTCATACATTCACATGACTTTTTCTTGCTTAAATAGCATTCTTACTTTTTCGGTAATAAAAAAGCAAAACATGCTGAAAATCTTCATTTTATTTTTCATTTTTGATATGACACCAAAAAAACAACTGCATACAATAAAAAAAAAAGAATTTTATAAATAAACCTTGAAATGTCAGCTGTCAAAATATATAATGACAGTAGGATTTAGAATGAAATTAGCTAGTTAAAAATACAACTAACGACATTCACAGGAAAAAACAAAATGACTTTCCGAACAACCCAATAATATAACCTTTACTTGCGACGCTTCAGGCCTCTCGCCCTATCGTCGACCTCACTCCCTCTCGCCACATGTCTCCTTAGGCTCAGCATTTATTAAATTCTGTCTGACGGACCCAAGAAATGAACTCGTGCACCACCTCCAGAAATGATGCTATTGTTAACGTAGTCAAAAACACTTTATTATTTGTTTAAAAAATGAGTAAACTTACATCCAGATTCCCTTACAATCACTTTAACAGTCAGAGAATTACTTTTTTCCTTCAAATTACTACAATGGACAAAACACATTGACAGAAAACAGTTGTTAATCCACAAAACAACAACAGCCACTGTGACATCAACTTTATGTAAGGGAATCTCTACTCCCTCTACCAACAACAGGTTATATTTCAGTCATAATTTATGTAATCCATACAAAAAGATAATTATAATTAAATAATGAATAAATTAAATTTATACTTAACCAACAAATATTAATATATTTTTAATTAAACCAATTTCTCAAAAATTTAAATTAAATAACATTTTGTTAATTCAAATGAGTCTTCCTTTCGTGAAACATCCCTCCATCTCTCTCTCCCACCGCAGGTATGTCGCAATTAAAATTCTTTTCCTTTTTTCTTTCAGCTCTCTTCACAATTTACACAAAAAAAACACCATTCTTTGCATACTGAATAAAAGTGAATTACTTTCTTTGAATCAAATTTTTATTTACTTTATACTTTCTGACATTTGTATATCTTTGGGAATTTAATTCTAATCCAGAATAATTTATATATTCAGCTAAACAAACTTTAAAAAATCTACTATTAATAACATTGTAAAAATGTATATATATTACTTAGTTTATTTATATAAATAATAAGATTGACAGTGATATAAACATTGAAAATCACTTTTCAAATCATCATTGAATATTTAATCCTTATTCTACATAAAATACAGAAAATAAATTTTAATTAATATTTTTCATTATCAAAATTGATAAATATGGCAGTCTACATGGAATACAAACAAAAAAAGGCCAACTTTGAATAAGTTACATGATATTTAAACATCAATGACCACTTCATTAGATATTGTTCAAAAGTTCATTCTTTCACCTCTTCTAAACTGAATAAAAAGAAAAAATATAATAAGAAATAGGAATTAATGAAAGAAGAAATTATTTAAATTACGCTATAAATTCGAAAATAAAGCCATCTTATTGATCAAATATACTTTTAATTCATACTAAAGTCACATTAAATCAAAGCACAGCGAGCAGTGAACTAGAAAGCAACGTTTATTATACGGTGGTAAAAGCACTTTCGGTATACTACGATACCATCCTCAGTTAGGCATACATTACGACAGTTTTTAAAATAAGATTCTAGAACAAAAATAACAGTTGTCTCTTTTTCTTTTTTGACCGGAAATAATTATACAACATGATATAAGGTTGAGAGGTTTCAGAGAAATTAAAAAAATAATAATAATTATACAACATGATATAAGGTTGAGAGGCTTCAGAGAATTAGAAAAATAATAATAACATTAGTAAAAATAATAATATTAAAACGTAAAAATAAAATAAATAAGGAGGAGGTTCTTCATCTGTTTTAGGTTATGGTACAAAATAATAGTCTATCTTGTTATTATCAAAAAAATAAGTAGATGCAATAGATATAAGATTCATTAATTTAGGAGTGATCACTGCATTTACGAATCTTATATTTTCATGCCTTTGACATATTGTCCACTAGTTGTGAATTAACTACTATTTCATTTTCTTTTGCTTTTAGGATTTCGATTTTTTCAGAGATAAATAAGTGATCCTGCACTTTTTTAAAGATTTTTGCTTCATTCCACAAGATGTTAATATTTTTCTCGTAGGCTCTTTGGACCAATGCTGTTGTTAGGTTTCCTTTACGTATATTATCTTTGTGTTCTTCTATTCTGTCTGCAAAGTTCCTTTTGGTAGCACCTATGTAAACTTCTTGGTAATTATCTTGAATATTATCAATTGGTACTCTTTAAACTCCAGAATCTAACCTTGGGTTTCTCTTCTCTTTGTCATTCCTTAGCAGGTTAAAGGATCACTGCATTTACGAATCGTATATTTCCATGCCTTCGACATATTGTCCGCTAGTTGTGAATTAACTACTATTTCATTTTCTTTTACTTTTAGGATTTTGATTTTTTCAGAGATAAATAAGTCTCTATGATCCTGCACTCTTTTAAAGATTTTTGCTTCATTCCACAAGATGTCAATATTTTTCTCGTAGGCTCTTTGGGCCAATGCTGTTGTTAGGTTTCCTTTATGCACATTATCTTTGTGTTCTTCTATTCTATCTGCAAAGTTCTTTTTGGTAGCACCTATGTAAACTTCTTGGCAATTATCTTGAATATTATCGATTGGCACTCTGTAAACTCCAGAATCTAACCTTGGGTTTCTCTTCTCTTTGTCATTCCTTAGCAGGTTAAAGATTGTGGGGGCCCTTTTGTAAGTGCATTTGGTGTCAGCTTTCTTTAAGGTTTGGTTTATCGTCTTATATTTGTGTACCCTATAAGGCAAGTAGATCCTAGTAGTCTCACTAGTTGGGGTGCGTAAAGGTGGACAGTGTGGGGCAACAGTAGAGGTAAATTGTTCATTTTCAAACTTGCGTTTTTGTTCTTGGAATATTTTACGCATGAAGGCAAAGCTATAGCCATGTTTGGCCCCACATTGGTAAATCCTTTTAAGTTCATTATTTAAATATATAGCATTACTACAATGTGTTAGGGCCCTATGAAAGTATGCTCGGAAAACAGACTTCTTATAGAACTATGGGTCATTCGACCAACAATGGTATCATGACAGGGATACAAGTGGGTTTAATAAAAACAGTGGTATCAAAGTGCCCACAACTAGCTAAAATTTTAATATCTAAGAAATATACTAGCTTATCATCTTCCATTGTTAGTTTAAGTTTAAGGCCAAACTGTGGCTTTGTAAAATGATCTATTAACTTATCAGCAAAGCTTTGGTTCCTCTAAAGTATCAAAATATCATCTATGTAACGAGTGTATAAAACTATTTCAGTTTTAATAATAGGATCTAGCTGGCCCTCTATTTCTCTAACAACAATCTCGGCTAGTACCCCCGCCATAGGGCTATCTTAATAATAGGATCTAGCTGGCCTTCTATTTCTCTAACAACAATCTCGGCTAGTACCCCCGCCATAGGGCTATCTATGGGAACCCCCACAGTTTGGTGATAAAATAGCCCCTTGAACTCAAAATATGATTCGTGGCATATAAGATATGCTAAATCTCTAAGTAGGTTGGGATCACATTCACTTTCTGGTGTATACTTTAGGAGGAATTTATAAAAAATTATTTATTTTGAGTTCAAGGGGCTATTTTATCACCAAACTGTGGGGGTTCCCATAGATAGCCCTTGATATTTAGGGGAAAAATGCGAACAACAATTTCCTTTAAAACTCATTTATTTGCCAGATGGTGATTAAAAAGCCTGGCTGCACACGGTAGCGAAGCGAAACACAGTGTCAAACGCATGAACTGTGAAACTTTTAATACAGATGTGCAATACAAAACAAAATATCGTATCGTACGGATTATCATACGATATTTGATATCGCGATATTTTGGGATGATATCGAAAATATCGCGATATGATATTTAGGGAAAAAATGCGAACAACAATTTCCTTTAAAACTCATTTATTTGCCAGATGGTGATTAAAAATCACCAGAAATTTGATTCAATTGCTGATTTCAGTATCAAAATCGTTGAAATTAATTCAGACATCAACCTGTTTCTTTTGTACATACCACTTGATCTGTCTTACTAAACAAACGTTCAGCGGGCACTGATATGGCTGATATAATCAAATACTTCAGTGTAATCTTTGATAAATTTGGATAGCAAAAACTTGCACTTATCCAATATTTTATTGGATTTTCATGGCGATCTAATATTGGCTGATCCAAGTAGATCGAAAACGGACCAAACAGTTTGCCTAATGTTGCCAGCTCGCCAACCTCTATTAATTTATCAAATAAGGAGATTAATAATTATCATAAAATTAATTTTTAATTTCATTAAAATATCTCATATATCACGCCAACCTCTATTGATTTATCAAATAAGGAGATTAATAATTATCATAAAATTAATTTTTAATTTCATTAAAATAATTTTAATAAAAGAGTTGTTTAACGAACTCGGCCGCTATCTTCAGCCAAGATTTTAACCCATGTAATTTTACCATCTTTAAATTTGGCCAATGATTTAAATACCTACAGAAACCGCTAAATTATCGGAAGTATAATATCGTATCGTTATATATATCGCCGTCCAAAAAATATCGGAATATCGAGACGAGTAAATCGAAGATATACGATATATCGTATCGTATCGTCCCAACTTTAACTTTTATCCTCTGTATCTCGTTAAATGTTGACGTTTGACCCCTAGTTCATTAGGGATATTTTTTGCATGCCTCGACTCCCAGTACCATTTTTGCTAAGTTTTGCAATGATGCAATTGTACCCTCTTATTTCTTTACATAATTTTGATAAGGAATATCATATTCATTTTTTAATGAATTTTTATATAATTAGTATGGAATAATGATTTTTTTTTTTGTTAGAAACAAGACACTTGATGGAAAATAAGGAAATACGTTCAGAAGATTTATATTGATAAAAATTGATGAATTTTAAATAAATTTCGTGTTCAATTATCCGTATAGGACTGCGGATCGGCAGATAAATACGTGAGCAATTAAGGGATTATAATTAATTATTTTGTTTGTCCTTGATGAGTGCTGCGTCATCCAAAATGCGTCGAGCAATGCTTGTCGTTTTTCCACTTGTCACTCGTAGACTAGCGCTTTCGCCCACCCTCCATTTAAGTCTGTAAATCTAGTGGCCAAACACTACCAAATACTCATCTGCTTCACCATAGTCTTCTTTTACAATAAACCACCAGTTATATCTCCGAAACCGTTCAAAATCTGATCAATGTTTATATGGTTTTTTTTCTTTTTTTTTTTAACTCAAATAGACCTCTGCAACAGGTTCGCAAAACCGTGACCTTTATAAATTTTTTTATAAATAATAAAATAAAAATTTGTTTATGTGCGTGCGTGTGCATTCATGCGGCAACCATAATTCCACACAAAAAAATAAATAAATAAAAACACTGAAGTTATGATAGTAGGATCAATCATTACCATCCGTATAACCGAAATAAATGTATTGCAATGCTAAATATACTGCATAATAAAAACTGGACCAGGAGTCGAAAACTTTTGCGGAAGTTATAGCAATAACGTTTAATAAATTATTTAATTTATTTTAATTTTTATTCGAGTTTTTTATTTTCGAATCTGCGATAAACAGCGACAGAAAACAAACCAATAGACATAACTTTGACGCGACGCACGTGTGTATCGTAGCGCCGCGTAGCATCGCCTTCTATAGCTGAAATATACCTTACATAGCGCGGTTTTGAACAACGCGGGTTTTGGTCTAACGTGGTTTTTATTATTACCAAGGAGATTGATTATTACTACTATTGCACATATCAATATTGGCAACACTAATCCGAGTATTATACCATTATTCTAATGAGATCATCATGATGATCTCATCAGAATAATGGTATGATCTCATGATGGTATAATACTCTGATAAATTTTCTTACACGTAAAATCTTAAGAATTTATGTAACAAAGTGTGGCATCCAATATTTTAGTATTGTGTGTGATTATGAAACAAATAAATCAATGAAAAATGCTCACACGGGTGCACAAGTACAAGAAAGTTAGACTGTGTCCTATGTGCAAGAGATATAATTTTATATTATGTGATACTACAAACGCGATGCTTCGCAATGCTACGGTACAAGCGACAATCTGTCCTAAGAGAAGCGTTTCTATAGCGTTATAACGTAATCCGATGGATCGAACTCGGTAGCCATGATAATTTCCTAAGGCGAATGATTAGATCATAATAGATATATAAGGCGAATGATTTTTTCTTGAAAAATTAACAATTAAATTAGGGAACAACCATAAATTGCGTCATGCTGTCAGGAAAGGGAGGGGGAATAGATTTGTGACGATAAATGAGGTAGGGGAGGGATAGAGTCACGCAAATTGCGACGTCATTACTATAATAATTTTTTTTTATAAAATATAAAATGTTTATGCTTAATCGTTCGAATATTTTGAGGTATATTTGTTATAAAATGTAAGACACATATCTATAACCCGATGACAGCATTGAGTCTATGGGAGATCATAGGTATCCTATAATAATAAGATTGCTATAGGATCCCATAGATTTAATATGACTTCCGTTGCTGCCGTCAAGTTATAGTTCTAAGACATTTATATCCTGTTTGACAGCTTATTTGTAGTTAAAGAATATACCTAACAAAGTACTACACCAGTGTAAAGTAATTCCTATTTTCTATATTTTTATGCAAAATTTTTAAGTAGAAAGGGATGGTTTTTCAAATTTGTGACGTCAGGTCAAGAGGATCAAGCTGGGTGTGACGAATAATGACGAAAGGGGAAGGAGGGGATCAAAAAGTGTTCGAAAGGGCGTGACAGTTTACGAATGATCCCTTAAGCAGTTTCAAGCAACGTCTAATAATAATCGTCTTGAAAGTTCACCATGCCAAAGAGAAAACGTATGCACTCAAACACGTATTTCAAGTTTAAAAAAAATGGAACTGCATATAATTTTAATATTTTTAGCGTAATTTTGCTTAGATATTCATTTTTACAATTATCGCCCATAATTCCAAGTACACGTGTGATATTTGAATGCCGAAAATGGGCCAGAATTTTGTTAACACAATCCCGCTTGTATGCTGTAATGCTTTGGACTTTGGGCATCATATTATATAGGTTTTGAGCATAGCTATGAATATAAAGGTTATAAAGTTACACAGCTGTATAAATATTTGCCATACGCATAGAAACAACAAATTAAGAGATTATTTTGCAAAGAATTCGATTATGAATTAACGTGTGCTCGAACAAACAACATAGAGGTCCTGTCAACACTGGATCTAAAGTGAGACGAGCGAAAATTATGAAGGAGCGCGAAAATGCAGTTGCCATTTCAGACACAAGCTTAATTATATTTATCTTGAGAACATTTCGTGCTGTAGGTCTACAAAGACATAAAGGTGTATTTTTGTAATTTTGCTCTCCTTTGATAATACTTAAAGGAGAGAGAAACCAGTGCGAATTAAATTGTTATTAATTTACATGATTGATATCTAAACAAACTATTTGTTTCCTTCACGTCTTCCCGGATTGGCATATCGCAATAAGGATATCATAATCGCAAATGTGTTTATTTACTCTTATTTTCGACATAGATACGACTTTATTTTCATTAAAAGTTGTATATAATCCCAGTCTAGATTTACTGTATCCAACCTATCCCAAGTTTTTTATATGTTTCTCACTGACTATGTATCTGACGTATATTACATTCCCAGTTCCAAAATATTAGCTATGTTTATGTATATTTATGTGCGTGAGTGAAGAGAAGAGGGGCGCCATTTTCTAATGTTACTTCAGGTGAAAAATAATTAGATCCGGCGCTGGGTCATTTATTTTTTATATTTTCTTCAATTAATAATTGTATCATTGTTTTCAATAAAATTATTGTATATGATAGTAAGTGTGATCAACATAATATAAATTTTTTTCTATATTTTTGGAAGAAATCGATGGTTAAGAAAAGATGCGCACCTATGACATATGCTATTTCTTAATAAAAGGATAGATTTTCCTAGAAATATTAAAAAAAAAATCTAGAAATATTTATATTTAAATGCCTGCTTATTCATTAAATACACTATTCTTGTTTTATTACCGAAGTCGTAAAAAAGAAAAAAAAAAAACTCAAATTCAAGTGCTTGCATAACCTATTTGTAGAGGGTTGGCCAACAGGTGTTTGAAAACTTCCGGTTTCCCCAATATTAAATGCATGAAGCAATATGTTCTTAAGAAGACAAATGATTTTTTTTTTATCTTTTTAATAAAAAAAAAAAAAATTGAAAACTTCGCTAACAACAAATCACATAATCAACATTTACTACTACTCTATGAATAGAATGAAAAATTATTAATTAATCAAGGAAATTAATAAGTTAAAATTTAAATTTTTACTTAATAATCAAGGAAATTATTTAAAATTTAATTAAATTTTAATCTATGTTACAGAGATGTTTTTAATTTCTCAACGAGCATATATCTGGAAAAATTAATTTCCTAACTTTGAAATCATCTTCGCATTGATGGTAGAGAATTTGGTCTCTCTCTAGAATACGGATCAACTGTTTCTCGACATTATTTCTATTGATTTAGGTTAAAATTCATCATAATCTTACATTACAAAAGCAACCAGTCTTATAACTTCCTAGAAAATTCATTTTTTGAATAAATAAATTCCAGGAATTTAAATAACCACACCCTTTAGATAAATTTACGTCAGCGGATATGCTAATGAAGAAGAACTGTCGAAAATTTTAATGGAAGCTTTTGACAGTGACGAGCGTATTATTTGTTATAAATATTTGCACGATATAAAGATGAAAAGGAAAAAAAAAATAATGAAATTTTAAGAAATATTGCGAAACGCGTCACGAATTTTTGAAATAATGGTTCGAAACACTAAACTCGTTTAGGACACTTCCAAATAATGGGGAGTGCAATTTGTCACGAACATAAATCATCAAATTAAGGCCGTTTCTGCCAAGTCGGACAACAGTGATCATCAATCATTGTTTTAACTGTTAGAAAACGTTGATTCGAGATATCGATGCTACTTTGTCAGTAAAAAAACAGGAATGGAGAGATTAGGTAAAATGTTAATTCTGACCGCCTGGCACACGAAAGAAGTTATTCAGTGACTTAAATATAAGTTAAGTGAGTAGAAATTTAGAAACATGTTGACATGTGGAACGACACACAATACATTTAACCTGTACATAGAAAAAAAAATGAATGGAACTATGAAATCGCTTAAAAACTTTGCGTAATAATGTTATACTATAACAGATGAGATAATTTTTCTATAGGGAAACAAATTTGTTTTCGGTTATTTTTTTTTTTAATTTCTCTGTTCAAGCTTTTTAATTTTTTTCGGATTTTGAAATGTTCAGAGTGGCCAGTGACAGGCAATTAATGAAAAGAATCAATAATTATGAGTTTTTAACAGAGTTTCTTATTTTGTCCTACTTATAAATACGTGTTACTGTATTCCAATATCATAAATTTTTTTAATTTCGTGGCAAATAAGGTATAAATAAATGGAATAAAAACTGAAATATCTCATTTTATAAGCTGGAAAGTAAAGAATGAATATTAACACACTAGAAAAAAAAATTCGTATGTAGAATCGATCAAATATTCGCAGAGTCGATGCATTTTTTTTATTCTGAACTCTATGCGTAAACTGCCTCATCAACCAAGTTTTACAGAAGATTTATAAGTGTTAATTTCGCATTTTTAATCATTCCAAAATGGCCGACATGCTTGGAAAATTGGCGATTGGATTTTTTTCTAAAACTGCTTGTTTTCATTTTTATTCTACTCTATATTAATCGAAATTTAACAGAACATTCTGCTAACTTTTTCATTAATATAATGAATAAATTAATTAATTTTATCGCAACTAAAAATATATATTTTTAAAGAATATTTCTCAAAATTAATGATTTCTTAAGGAATTTATCAATCATCAATATTTTAAATGATAGGATTTCGAAATCCTTAGAAAAGAGAATCCCGCCAAGATCGGAAGAGCGTCGATAATTTAATTAAATTATTAAAAAATTTTAAAATAATTAATTAAAATAATAATAAATTTTGAGGCGATACATGTATATTTTTTTCCAAAATTTTATTTATGGTATAAAAACTTTTGCAATAAAGTTGAAAAATGTTTGTCATTTATCAATATACCATGAAAAATAATTTAAAAAATATATACATGTATCGCCTCCAGTTACGAACATAATTTGTAAGTTTTGTTCGTAACTCGAGTTGTTTATAACACAGACACTATTGTTATTTAGCCCCGAACACTACTAAAATAATTTAATATATTGTTTTTTTTAATATATTTTATAACTGTACCAGTTAGAAATTTCCTATTTCACAGAGATTGTTTAAAATTTCATGAAATTTGAAAATGAAATGCCATGAAAGTTCTTAATTATGGAAGCATGATCTGATTTACAATTATTTTATTAATGAAATTTGCTATACTTTTTACTATTTTAATAATTACAATTTAAATATATAATCTCAAATTTTAAAATAAATTTTAATATGGAAAATTACAGCTACTTATTTTTCTAATCGCAAATATCGAACAGATAATAAATAATTATGAATAATTAAATATCTAACTGATTAATATTTTAGAAAATTTTTATGATATAAGCATATGATTGGAAAGTCCTTTTTAAAAATAAGATTTAAGTAATGAATTAAAATTATTCATCCAGAATTTTATCAATCTATGAAAAAATCATTTATAATATATCCAAGCAATATACACAATTACTGTCTTCAACAAATAATATTTCTGTGTGGAACAGAATAATGCTTTTATAAGAACAAAATGATTCAAAATCAAAAATATTTCAGAGATATATTCTTTTTTATTCTATAATTGTATGTTTGTATCTATCCAATATATGTTTCTGTCTGTGTATTTATACAGTACTTGTGCTATATATATGTGTATATATTGTGTCTGTTAATATATTTTTCTGTCTGTGCTTGTGCTGTATGTGTGTTATATCCGTGTGTTTGTATTGTTTTAGTCCGCATATGATTTGTGTTTTTGTTTCTGCTGTATGCAGGCTGTTTATGTCCGTATTGCTCGTCTATGTTTGTGCTGCATATGAATTGTGTCCATTCATATATATTAGTGCTGTATCCATATAACGTTTTCCATACATATTCTTTATTGTATCAGTTTTAATTCGCAATACAAAACACTTAAATAACATTACCCAGCGCATGTTTAACATTATTAAACAACTTCATTTTCTTTGCATTCATACATCAATTTATCAAGCACTCATTTCGTTATTTTATATGATAGTATTATGCAATCCAAACACTTGTTTCTCAAAACCCATCCCTAGAATTCTCGTCTCAGGAAGTGGAAACGTTCAACTACTTTATGGTGACAGACGGCTGAAGACTGGTAAACAACAAATTCGTCATTATCAATACGTGTACCAGGGGGGTAGAATTCTATTTTGACTGCCTTGCATTTTTTTGCATGTGACCCAAGTGTGATGCGTCTATGAATAATATGTCATGTTATAGTGTGCCCCCTAATGCCTGTCGCTTTTTCGTGCTTGATAAAGTAGTTGTTAGTTAATGTGGTCGACTTTAAACTGGGCATCCTTGCCACGTGGCTCTGCAAAACGTGAGGCAGTCAAAGTAGAACTTACCCCATTGGTTTTACGGTTATGTGTGCAGGAATAAAATCATGGTGAACCATGCCTTCGTTGTCAAAAACAAATAATTATTATGACCTTGATATGTAATCTGGACATTTGGGTTTTCTTTAGTCTTGAAGACTCATTCGTGTGTCATTGCATTTTGGTCTCAGGATCATCTCCACGAGTTTCATTTGCACTTTTGCCAAGTTTAAAATAAAATTTCATGTTCGCTCTTCGCCCGAAAACAGACATTTTAACAAATAAATATTAATAACTTTACTAACTATCATAAAACAAAAACCCAAACGCACCTTTATATTAAGCTGAAATGGTAGTTCGATCAAGAAACCAGACGACAAAACAACCTTTCCGCTAGGCGTCACCGTTTGTTGAAAGGTTGCCTATAAAGTTGAAATGGTAGTTCGATCAACAAGAAACCAGACGACAAAACAACCTTTCCGCTAGGCGTCACCGTTTGTTGAAAGGTTGCCATTTTACGAACTTTTTGATAATCCTTGTCAAGGAACCTGCTCCTTGTATAATAATATTAAAAATTTCGTTAAAATCTTTTTAGGTGGAATAATGATACTGTATGGTGCTGATGCCATAATTTCAGATGAAATACTGTATATAGAATGTCAGCCGAAATTTCCGACTGAAAGCATAGCCGTAATGCAATAAATTATTTCAAATAAATAAATAGTGAATAATTATTTACTATGCAAAATATATAGCTGTAATGCAATAAATTATTTCAAATAAATAAATAGTGAATAATTATTTACTATGCAAAATAATTTTCGCGAATAATTGATTACATATATTTTAATTAATAATAATTGTAAACTTATACATTGGACTGTAAATAAGTTGAAGAAAAAAATTGTTTTGAAATTAGTATTGCATGATTGAGACTTACTTGTTAGCAACAGCCGATACCTTCAGGAATGTAGGCGTCGTAACAGGCATGGAAATACCTATCGGGTAGAAAGCGTTAAATCACATACAAAAAAAAATACAAAGAAATATATCACAAACTGAATGACCAATTAAAATTATTATAAATTACCCGCTCATACAAATGAGCGGAAATATAATCTTATAATGGTGTATACAACGACGAAAAACACCTCCTAATCCGTGTAAGGAATTCATCGATGAGAGAATCGTAAAATGGCATCCATTATTATGCTACAGCTCCATCTGCGAATTCTGTCTTTTTAGAGGAATTACAATTTCAATGTAATTTCTATTATTTAATATTTAAATTATTAATAACTACAAATAATTTGGGCTGTCGCAGACATCCAAAAATTAGATCTTTCTAAAGATACCCTATTTATAGAAATCGATATAGTAGTTCAACCGAAAAGGGACATCCAGCCATGTTTGACTAATAATAATATAATGATAAATTCTGTTTTAATACTATTAATACACAGGGTACTACTTAAATCAGTTAACCGAAAATGCATGATCTAATGTAGCAATGATGGTTTATTTAAAAAATCAATAATATTCTACAGAAATTGTTCAAAGTGACCACCATTGTTATCTATACATTTGTAATAGCGCCAAATCCTGTCACAAAGCAAATTGCTGCACAATCATTTCGTTTAAATGTTGTAGGTCTCTTTATTTCGTAGTAAATCGGCTACTGAACCTCTTCGAGCCTTTTATTTAATTTGTAGTTAGCTTTCTTAACGGTGGCTGAGTATCTAGAAATTGTTGAACAAAAGCTTCTTTTACAATTGCATAATCTCGATCAAGTTGTCACCACTTCTTCAAAACACACACTGTTTAATGGAAAATTTTGTGTACCTTAGAATAAAAAAAGCTAATAATGAATCCAAAGCAGATAGACAGTTTTCTTCTCCCATTACTCCCTAAAACACGTTCCCCCACTCTTTCGCAAATTTGTGAAATCTGCAAAAAAACTGATAATAATAATACAGCAGTTAACTGACTTATGCCGCACACTGTATATAGTAGACTATAATTTTGAACTTCAATAGATCAGTTTAAATTTTAAAAAAAACTGCTTATGGACCCATATCTAACATGTTATAAAAAAGTAAAAATGATTTTAAGTAAATTTAAAAAAAAAAACTGCTTATGGACCCATATCTAACATGTTATAAAAAAGTAAAAATGATTTTAAATGAAAAATATGTTTTCTCAAGAAAATGTCTATACTCTGGCCGTTTTCACTAAGCGACATCGAGGATGAGGAAATCGAAATCTTCCCTTTTAAATTCAAGATTTTGATCTTAAAAACTATTGATCTGCAAGATACAAATTTTATATAATACTTTCTTCGCGCCGAATCCTGTTGGCGCTTTCTTGGCTACCACCAACCAGGAGGAGCCAACTACTTTGTATATAGGGCGCGTTCCAAACCTCAACAGCAAGTCATCAACGATTAGTCTCTTTTGACGTCAGAAACTTAAATGCCATATCTTTGAGAATTGACCAAGATTACTTACCAGGGAAGTGTCGACCATGGCCCCCCTCCAATTTTGCCAGTTTATTATACACGCACACGCACACACACACACACACACACACACACATCCCCCTCCCACAAACTCATGGTAAAGTAATACGACACACCTCTCGAGCATTAAAAAAAAAAAATAAAGGTTTAAATTTTTCTATATTGGTTATATAGAAATTAATAATAAGTGCTGCTGTAGTGCAATGTATTTGCAATTCGATTATGTAAGGAATCATCAGAAGGATGCAGGTTCGAATCTCATTTTTTTTTAATCAAAACTGAAATGGATTATTGTGCAATGTACTTTTATTAATGAGAAATTATTTTGTAATTATTTAATTTTTTGCTATGCCCTTCAAACATTTCTATCACAAATATTAAATACACCTATTAAGGTATGTTATTAATAAACCAAGTTTTTTTACATAAAATATTTATTAATTACATACCTTTAGTTACGCTATCCTCAAGTACCGGGGAATGGAATAACTGCTGAAAATGTTTGTGAAAATTTCTATAATAAATTTAGTTACTTTGCTACTAATATTACTAGATTTCTTTGATATAAAGTTTAAGCAGTAGAATAGTGTTGTATATAATATATGAAAGATGTTCATAAATAAAAGGCAAAAACAATGGTTAATATATCTTTAGTAACAGAATATCAAAATATAAATTTATTACTAAATTAGATGATATTTCATCTTCTTTTAATGAATAAACAAAAGTAACAACCTTGTATACAGGTCTAAATTCACAAGCCAAATTTTAGCCCTTGAAACTTTAACGGAATAATTTAATAATTTACTGTCTGAAGAATCAATCTGCTTGTTGGCCTCGGTGGTCTAGCGATTATGACTGTTGGGACGTTAGTCCAAAGGTCCCCGGTTCGATCCCGGACCGAAGCAGATTTTTTCTTCAGATAAATTAGTTAAAAATTCTAGTTCAATTATTAAGGCCGAGGCAGATTTTTTTCTTCAGATAAATTAGTTAAAAATTCTGGTTCAATTATTAATTTTTCGGATAAATTAGTTAAAAATCCTAGTTCAATTATTAATTAATAGATATGCCACTCATTGATTTAATAAAATATTAATTATTCTAATTATGAGATGAGATAAATTAATTAAAAATTCTAGTTCAATTATTAATTATTAGATGGCGCCACTCATTGATTCGGTAAAAATAATAATTATTCTTATTAAGATGGCGCTAACATTAGTTCAAATTATTTCCAATTGTTAAATTATTCCGTTAAAGTTTCAAAGGCTAAAATTTGGCTTGTGAATTTAGATTTATTTGGAATAAGTTCCCTTGAAGTTTGTATTATAAAGTTTATGCTTATAGACAGGAATAAGAAAAATCATAACTTTAAAAGTGCTTTCAGTATACACCCTCATCAGTTCAAATTATATAATTTAAAATCGTTTCAAAGTATACGAACAGATAATAGTCTTTTAAATAACAATTATATAATGAATTTAAAAATTAAATAAAATCAAAAATTATAATGTTAACATATTATCTTGATTAAACAATAAATATAATGAATTTACAAAATTATAATAAAAATTAGTAGTCTTATGTACACACCATCTCAATTCTTTGATAATGTCATTAAGGTTGAGTTTGTTAATTGGCATACTGCAGTTCTCCTTTTATTTAAAATATTAATATTTCTCTAGTTTTTCCTTTGCATCATTCTAGTTAAAGTTTGTGATAGCCACTCTTTACACTAACGCAGTGTTTTTGTGGCCTCTATGTTGTGTTTATGTTCATTGATTCTCTTTGTTAAATTTCTAGAAGTGTAACCAATATAAATGTTTGTTTGCTGTACATTGTATGTGTAAAAATGGGATTAAATAAACATCTGGGTTCTTATATCTAAATGGTTTTTTGCATTATATAAGATATTAAATAGGATATTTCTTGTGTTAACAATAATTTTATTTCCTGTAATCTCTTCTAATTTCTTTTTATTTATAACTAATTCAGCAACTACAGGAGTTAAGGGACTCCTATTGCTGTATCTGTATCGTCTGTGGAAAGATTCACCATACATAAAATAAGATTCGTGTATTAATAATATGTAACATAAGTGCATTATGATTATTGGATCATATTCTTGTTTTGGGAGATACATTTGTTATTTAAATGACTATTATAATATTCTTATACTATAGTTCAAAACAATTTTAAATTATAGAATTTGAACTGATGAGGGTGTATTCCAGAAGTGCTTTTCATTAAAAATTATTATACGATTTTTCTTATTTCTGTCTAAATTTCTTACTGTTTATGTCTAGTAAAAAGGAGAGTAGTTATTTATAGAATTATTATTGTGGCTAATTGCAGTCATTACTGAAAGAATATCCAGCATTCTATAATACAAACAGTTATATTATCTTTCCATTATGATTTAACCTATCCTCAGAACAGTGACTAAAGCAGAAGCTCAAATGTAAGTACATATTCAATTAAGTTTCTATGATTTATTTTACATATGGACTTTCAATCAATGCAAAATATCTCTCTCGTACTTTATAGTAATATTGGAAAAATTATAGTTCTCTATTTTTATAAAAAGAATCATGGTTATCCGTGATTACATAATTAAGATACTTTTTTTTAAAGGATTGAAGAGTACAAAGATGAACTGATCATAGGACGTAAAAATAGAAGTTATCAGAATACTTTAATCATTTGATTCTACCACTAAGAAATAGCACTTAAGTACGTAATTTCAGTGAAAATCATGAAATAAACATATCTGCCAAATTGGCAAGTGGAGACAAAGCAAAACAATTTAGGGCAATTTTTATGCCAAATAATTAGAATGTCTGAAAATGGATTTGAAAGACAATAGTATATGGTCAGGCTGGTATATGATATAGAATGAGAACTCAACTATGAACACAAACATCCTCTTATGTAAAATTTTCCTTTACTATAATTGAGTCAAAAAAGAAATTTGAAAGTTCACCAAATCTAGACTTAAATCCAGATTTTAATAATTATCTAAAACGCCTATCACCACTTTCATTTTCTTTCTCCATTAATTACAGTTCTGATAATTTGGACATTTAGAATGACTATAAATTATTTTCCGTAAAATATTTATACATTTTGGCTAAAAAACAAAAAAAAATTACAAAATCCAAAAAAAATCTGAAACGAATGTTAAGATAAAACTATGGGAGAACATTTTATAAAATAGCCAGTATGTGAATATTGAGATTTAGAAAGAATTAGATTGTCATTTCTTCAAAATCAGCATTTGCTTGGATATTCATAAACAAAATCAAGTATTGTGCTGTACTTGGGAACAATCTTATTTTTGCAACAAAAATTCTATTTTAAGAACTGAATTGCATTTCCATCTATTATTTATGTAGTAGATTAAGATGCATAATAATGAAACTGAGTTAAACTATTACAATTATATAAAATTATTGATTACACACTTTATAAACTTTAAAAATAATTAAAATTGAATAATACAGTATAATGTTATCCAGGAGAATTAGAATCCAAACAATCCCTAGTGGAATATTTTAGAATTGTTTAGTTATAAAACAATCCACTAGCAGTCATTTGGATAATTTAGTAATATGTGCAATAAAATTTATACAGTACATTCCAGATTATCCAGAATTAGAGTCGGCAAATTTTTGAGATGGAAAAGCCAAATCTGTCCCTCAACAATTTAAAAATTAAGAGACAAGTTTATTTTATATTATTATTTTAAATTTCTCTTATTTGTAACAAATTATACTATTATTTATATCCTTTAAATTTAAATAATAACTGCTTAATCTTATAAATCAAAATAAATTAATACAACACTAATAAGCAGAAAGCAACATAAAATTTTTTTTATGTGAAGTACTTTCTTCTGGACTATAATTATGTGAAGTACTTTCGGAAAAATTCCATTGTCAGTACAATACATCGAATATTATAGAATATACAGTACAATGTATTGTGCTGTCGATGGAATTTGCTTTATGACGCATCATACTGTAATACGATGTATGGACAATGTATCATCACAATACATTGTATTGTGCTGACAATAGAATTTTTCCGAAAGTACTTCACGTAATAAATTGTTTTTATGTTGATTTCTCCTTATTAGTCCTGTATTAATTTATTTTGATTAATTATATCTTTATTAACTGAAGAAAGTCACAAAAAATTGCTCTCATTGGTTTTAATCAATGTGAGCAATGAGTTTGCATTTCATTAGAAAATTTGTATTAATGCAAAATTTCATCCCACTTCTTAAATATAAATAATTCAGCTCAATTTCAAAAATGGAAAAATATACTTTAACTTGAAGATCTTTCTGCTTTACTAAGCCATCTTCAGCAAATCATACATAACGTATAAGAATTCAAACAAAGAAATTTAATAGAATACAATTTAAAATTAAAAATTATTATAACATTGTATAAAAAATATTTACATATTAAAAATATATAATTGTATCAATACAAAGTAGAATAAAACAAAATAATAAAAATTATTTAGGCATTATAATATTGCATTTTAAACCGAAAATTTGTGTTTGGTTTGTATCTAGTCATTTTTAATTTAAGGCACAATTTCAAGTTGGCTAATCTTCAATTTACATTTAATGAAATTCATGTTAGCAAACAATTTCACATAAATACGTAGATTCGAAAATCATCAAATACAAATTTCAACTCATTATATGAATCCTGAAGACTATTCCATGTATTGAAAATCATTGAGTCTGCCATTGAGGTCTTTTATAGCAATTTGCTTCTGATGTGAAATCAATTTATTTTCATTTTTATTTCAGAGCCACAGTTTACTGACCTCTAATCCAGATAGCAGATTGAAGTCAACTAAATTGGCCACGTGGAAACTCTTCAACTTTCCACTCTGGAGGACCAGAGTTCAAGTCTCGGATCCCACCTCTTGAAAATATTTATCATGAGGTCCGACCTGGCCTGTTGATTCCAGTCCACAATCTGGATGACTCCTCTCAGGGGTGGACTCAGTCAACCTGGGGAAGGGCTTGTTTTGCCCTGCCATATAGTATTCTTCCAAAATGGAGTGTGACATTAAAAAAAAGATCAGATTAAATGAGACTAATCTGCAACTCTGAAGTAATATCTAATTATCAATGTTGTATCTAATAGCTGAAAGATTTTTTAATGCTCCATATTCCATTTTTATCTCAGATAACAGGCAATCAAAATTATAAATACAGGAAAATTAACTGAATGATCATAGTAGAGCAATTGCTTACTATCTTGAAGGATCTGAATTCAATTGATTTCCACATCTTCAGTTTTTAGAAGAGGTTCTGATCCAAGTTAACTAAAACTAAAGCACATGAAAAAATATGATAAAGAAATTGAACAAACTTACTTATGGCAATAATCTTGATTTACTGCAGTCTTTCATGTTGCATCACATTCAGTAGTGCAGTGTCACCTATATAAAGGCTTTTCTAACAAATACAGTAGAACCTCGATATCTTGAATATCATGGGAACAAGAAAAAAAAAATCGATACAAAGAGTTTGAGATAAAAATATTTATAATTGAACCTCTATGTCAATAATATATACTGTAGTTTTTAATACTATATAAGAGAGTCTTTTTTCCATGAAAATTAGTGTCTAAATACTCCTGCATTAAATGCAATCAAATTGGCAAAAACCTATCAACAATTAGAAGTGAAACTTAAACAAAACTACTATATGGCATGTTCAGTATTCCAAGCATGCTCTAAAAAAGTTCCTGTTCTAGTTATCGGTAGCATATGTTCTTTTATTAAATTTAAATCCTTTGTTTAGACTCCGAAAGTGAGAGAAAAATTTGTATTTTTAATTTCTCTAGCACAAAAATTATAGACAAATTTGAGATAGCAAGGGTTTTGAAGACAATACTTCGAGATAATTATTGAAATCAAATTGATTTAATGTCAAAAGTGTGCACGGAAAAAAAATTTTCCACAAAGGGTTTTGAGATAGAGATGTTCGAGATTACAAGGTTACACTGTACAGACATGTGTTCTCTGGATCACAGAGATTAACTAATGCAAATCTTTAAACCAAATGATTTGTGTTAGTCAATCTCTACATCAGCATCCAGGGATGCATGCATATATTCATTAAAAAAGCCTGCTATACAAGTAATGCTAGATGCAACATGACAAAATTTCTAGCTTTATCTTAGATTCTCACTTTATCTGCTACAATCAGTATATTTTGTTTACACAGTCAATAAATTTTATGTACGTATGAATTTATCTATGGCAGATCTACATAAATCAAGGACTGTCTGTATCACAATACTTTCTTGCTGCAAATGTCTTTTCTTTTTTAAATATACAGAACATTTGAATATGCATATATATATTTATTTATTTTTTAATATTACATGCATATAGTCCACAATTCCTATTATTTGAGTATTTTGTGGATTATTTAAGAAAATTTCCTTATACAGCAAGTTCCTCTTCTTAATGAATCAGGTATATGTTAAAAGACAGAAATTTTAAAAATATTTACAATCTTTTCTCTGAACTAATATAACAAATTCATATTGTGTCAAAATTTACAGCTATAAGACAAAAATAATACAAAAATAAGCTGCTCTTTGAGGTAATATATAAAAACAAAACTATAGCACTTTTGAGCAGTCCATAAAGTCTTTATTCATCCAAAAAATTTCGTTTGGAGGAACGTTTTCGGCTATTTTAAAGCCATTATCAACTCGCAAAATTACAGTTCTATTCTAACAACACAAACGTTATGGAACAACTGAGGAGTTCTATTCGTTTTTTTGGAATCAATACTGTGTTTTAAATTTAAACTGATTCCAAAAAACGAATAGAACTCCTCAGTTGTTCCATAACGTTTGTGTTGTTAGAATAGAACTGTAATTTTGCGAGTTGATAATGGCTTTAAAATAGCCGAAAACATTCCTCCAAACGAAATTTTTTGAATGAATAAAGACTTTATGGACTGCTCAAAAGTGCTATAGTTTTGTTTTTATATTTACAGTTATATATTTTTAATTAAAATTTTTATCCAGAAATAAATATTAACTCTTAATGATGCCCAATTTCTTTATGAATAGAATTTTCATAATGATAAAGAACAAATTTCTAGGAGACAGTTTTAATAAAAAAATAAAAAATAAATTGCCCTAGAATCCAAAAATATCCATAGGAAAAAAAAACCTACCTAAAATTTAATCATAAAATTTTTTGCAAATTAAATACAGAAAATAAAAACAACTGCAATAAGTTTATTAATCACTGCAGATATATCAGTATAAATTTTTGGT
Source organism: Olivierus martensii (assembly GCA_000484575.1). NCBI lineage: Eukaryota > Metazoa > Arthropoda > Arachnida > Scorpiones > Buthidae > Olivierus > Olivierus martensii. Next base: position 53,710 of record AYEL01072152.1, read on the forward strand.
GTTCTATGATCCTTATCTATTGCATGCTTTCACTATATTCTTATCAGGAATAAGCACTGAACATAGTGTTAGTTTTATGTAAAGTACATATAAATATTGTATAGACATTAAGTATTTTTTTTCCCTAGCTGTATAATAAAGCTGTATAATAAAGCAGTTTAAATATAACCAACATAAATCATTATTTCTTGCTACAATGGATATATAATTTTTCCTATAAAATAACCATAAATTTTTAATTTTTATATATAGTCAAAACAATTTTTTCTTTGGAATAAAAGTTAACTAATGTCTACTGGTTAACACCACTCAGACACAATGGCATTTGTTTTAATTACTCAACGTTTCTAGGCCAACCTGCACTTCCAGTTATTGATCTAACCTAAATGATGTTTTTATGCCAAGATCACATCATATATCAGAAATAACATCAATTGATAAAATACTAGAAATTCTACTTCTCTTAGCTGATTTCTATCAGATACATATATAGCTTAAATTAAATGTTACACATCTTCCTAATTTCTCTTGCAACATTACAAGTAGATTTTAATTTTCTCTCAGTCTCTCTACTTCCTTATTACCAACAGCATCCTTTGATAAATTTTCAGATTTTGAAAATTATGATCAATTTATATGCAACAATATTTGCTTTAACTCACTAAGTTTTTATAGGATATTTATAGTTGTCTAAAAAATCTGCCCAAATAATGCAGTAACAGATATTTATGTCAAATCTTACTCATGGTGTTACTTCACTATTTTATGTAGCACTTACTTGAAATAAGCCATAAATTCTGTATTTAATATTGAAAACATTTTCCTAGAAGCAATATATATTTGTTTCTATACAATTTTATCTAATCACAACTTTTATTATATGTTTCAAACATTTATTGTGTGATTTTCATAAGCAGGAATTTGAATTCTTAAATTTATGGTGAACTTAGTTACTAGTTTGAAAATAAGAACATTTTTCTCTCAGTAAACAAGACCTAAATATGGTTTTGAATTTACTGCTTTCAAAACATGTTTTTAGATGTGGACGTTCATATTTCAACATCCTTGTATCATGCAATTTTTTCAAATAAAGTTAATTTAATAAGATTAAATTAATAAACTTTAAATATTATTATTAAAATACAATCATCACATATTTTTCTCCTCTTAACATACCTATACTTGAGATTAAAACTTATTTTAGTGATCTAAAACATTACCATTCTACAATTTTTACAAAACAAAATATGACTTTGAAAGCAAAATGATGGTATTTATTTATGCAAAAATAAACTTAATTTCTTAGATGACAATTTAATAATATGATACTAATGAAACTTTCCATGCTATTTTATCATTTTGAGTCAATGCAATCTGACATATGCCAAAATTAAATTTGGCATTTCGTTTATATCAGTCGAAAGAAGCAAATACAGAACAACAGTTAGTCGGGTGGCACGAATTTAATAAAGTTCTGATAAAATGCTACGAACATTTGAATTTTTGTTTTCTGGAAGATCATATTTTCAAAATCAGTTTGCATAAACTTCGTCTGTTATTGGTTCTCATTTATATAGATGGTAATAACGGTAACTTACCTGAAATTTACAGAGATAGTGTTGCTTTTGCTTTCTTTTTCTCTTACAAGAAGAACGAATGCGGAAAAGTCGATAACTCGACTACTGCTGCAGATTCAAACGTTGTCGTCTGCTGATGTGGGAGCGTCTACCAGTTTGATTGGGAACTTGGAAATTCGTTCCTGTAATTGGTTAATATGATCCGGCAAGTTTATTACTATTGGATAGTTCCACTTACCTCTGGCTAACGTCATGGCAATTCTTTGATGCGATTAGTCTATTACCCTTACTTCTGGCAGACGTTCTGTCTTCCCACAATTCCAAACTGAAAATTTTTTTAATGGACGTTGGGAAATTTCCTGATCCGATCCTAAACTTTTAATAATTTTGCAAAAAATTGGCTTCATTTTGATTAATTATTTTATAAAATTTAATTTAGTGTTACGATAATTTCATTGAATTATGGAATAAATTTTTAATAATTTTTGAAATAAGCTGTTCCTTTTACAAATCGATTTAAAAAACAATTTTTTTTTGAATAAGAATAGACGAAATATAAATTTATATAATTACTGTATTATTTCTATTGTTATTTTAATTCATTAAAAAGTTTTATTGATATCTTAAGAGCTTCTACTCATGGGGAATTTTTGTTTAAATTTCAAATATACGCATGTCAGATGGCTATTTTCTCAAAGATATTTATTGATTTGATTTATGAATACATTTGTTCAAAGAACATTATATCGATACAAAAATAACCGCATATAGCTTTATTTAAAAATGAAAAAATAAATTATATAAATGCTTTCTTTAATCAATTTCAATATTTTTGAAGTCTATATCCGCTCGCTGCGAATTCAAAACAAACATAATCCGCAAAATCAATGGCAATAATTAACGTTGAGCAGATGAGCCATTGTCAACTTGTCACATCCCATAATGTCTAATCAACAATTAACATATTAATATCTGAATAATGGAAACGCGAATTTATAGGGGTCCTTTCTAAAATATTTTTCTCATTCGATATCTTCCTATGTGGCTATCAACTGCTTTGTACCTGACTAGCATCAAGCAAAAGGACTTCAATGTCCATCTTTTTTTATCAATAGATTATGCCGGTTACCATTCTGGGAGAATACTAAGTGGCGGGGCGAAACAAGTCCTTCCACAGGCTGCCCACCCCTGCGGAAAGATCAGCCGGATTATGGAGAATGGGGATCGACTAGCAGGGACTGCATGACAATGGTGGAACTTTATACAGTAAAAGTTCTTCGTTATCAGGCAGATGGACGTGGTGAAAGAGTGTTGTGCTATCATCGCATACAATTTCCGGTCCCATATCTCCGAGTATTTTTCACAACGGTTCAGGCCCATCTAATTGAACCCCATTTTTCACCTGATGGTTGATCTTACCAGGAATGTGGCCAATTACCTGGTGGGTTTTTTCATTTTTTACACCCCTTTCCAATCAGGGAGATTACTAAAGAGGGGACAGTTTCAACTACATGCTGCACCCACACCTGTGGTGAAGGACTGGAAGATGAAGGATGGGGATCGTAGGGCAGGGCCCGGAACCTCGAAAAATCTTTTCAGAGAGCGGGAGGAACCAGGTTCAGAGAGGGAGGATCCACGCAGAAGGACCCAGGTTCAGGACACGATAGCTGGGTTCTGGGTGGCATGCCAAGACATTACCACGTGGCCATCTGGCCACAATCGAAGATATTATTTTACTTTAAAACATTTTTTCATAGAGCTCTGTAATAGCTGGATACATTTCTTTGACTATTTATCCATAACACGTTGATATACGGAAGAGATACTGTAGGTTGCAATTGGTTGCAATATGAATCACCTGCTGAGAGACAATCACTGATAATGACAGTTTGCATTATTAACACTTTTATAATCAAAATATATATGACTTGCCAGATGCGAGCAATCTTAACGTTAACATGATACCCGATCACGCATCACTAGGCCTATCGCTAAATACCATATCTTTTTTAATGTAGTTAGTCCAACAGCTTTTACAATACACTATTTCACAACTTATAAGTTGGCAGAAATTTCCTAAATTGTTGAGTGTCCTCAATTTCGAGTTCTCTAATTAGAGCAGATCCTCACCGAATGTACCTTGCGATCAATCCACAGTTTGATCCAACAGATCTTATTGTATTTTAGTTTTCTTCTTTTTAAAATTATCTCAGCTACTACAGTAGTCGCCGCAACTCTTCGTTTGTACGATGACATGATGACACTACACTCACAAGTTCATTATCTATCGCAAAGGTGTGGACACGGTTTTGAAAGTACTCTCCAATGATATACTCTCAAGATCCTCGCGAAGTGCTCATGAGAATAAAAATCTCGAGAAAATATTCTCAAATAGACAGTTTCCTGAAAGTTACTCGCTAGAGCAGGAGTTCTTAACTGGGAATATCCATACCTCTTGGGGATATGGGAACCAAATTCTGGGGGGTAGGTATGGTATTCGATCTGTGAGTACTGGTATTTATATTTGGGTAGTACGTGAATGGAAGGCGATAGAACGCGAGTGAAGGGATATGGAATCATATTGGACAATTTATTGGAGATCTGGAGTGATCAAAAGATTAAGAATACCTTCTCTAAAGTATACTAACACTAACTCTCAGATGGACACGCACCCTAATCATCTGCTTGTTTGAGAATTCTCGAGCTAATTTGAGGCTAACATCATTCTATTTGACTTGTTCAACTGGGATCAGACCTATCCTATAAGTTGTCATCCATGTACATAAACGCAACTCTAAGAAGATATGTGCCAGAATGTATAGTATTTGTATTCAAACTTCATTTTCGCATCTTTTATAACAATTGAGACCAGTTGAAAGGACCGGATCTACCGACAGTGCAACAAGTGCATTTGCACGGACGGCAAAAGTGTAGAAAATTGAAAGTAATTTGAATATAATTTATCAAAAAACACATTTTCGTTTATTCCTTCCCTGCCAGAATCTAAACTTTAGGATTCGTTAGCCATATTTTCCCATCAAACACTTCGTTTGTACATTAAAAGTATTCATAAATCATAGCTAACCATTTAAAATAATGTAGTAATATGTTGTGTTTGAGATCTACCTAAAATGTCTGTAATATATAATTTTGTACTGTATATGGCGACAGTTCCTAACTTGTCGTCGAAAGGTGTACAGTATATGCATATCAAATCCAACAACAACAATTCCTCTGTTTCAATCATTTTCTAATTTATTCTGGATTCCAAAACTAAATTCAAATTAGTTTTTCTTTTGTATTATTGATATCGCAACCAATTATATTCAAGATATGTTTGAGCAATTGGAAAATCACAGATCACATTTTTTTATAACATACGTAATTAAAATTTGAAACGAAAATAAGCTTTTAAACAAATATAAAAAGCTATAAAGAGTTTTAACATATCAAGAAAGTACAGAAATTGATGCTATTCAACTATGTATTGAGAGTGATTTCCCACTTCATCATAAACGTTCCTCATTTCCATCTTGAAAAAAAGACGGATCTGAGTTTTTAATAAGAAATTTTTCCACTTCTTATCCTCCCACCATTTCTCCTCCTTTACAGTATTCCATTTCATACCTCTGAGTTCCACATCCCTTGCAGCAATGTCTACCCATTTATTTTTTCCGAATTCTCAAACATCTTTTGGATCCAATCTACTAAGGCAGGTTCAACCTCCGTCTACTTTAATATTTGGATAACTGAATTGGCAATTATTTCAAAATTTTCCTCGCAAGGGCGGCCGGATGGCCGAGTGGTAACGCGTTGGCGTACCACGCAGGAGGACCCGGGTTCGGTCTACGAGAGTGTCCTATCTGTCCCAACTAATCTGTGTCACTCGGCCATCCGGCCGCCCACAAATATAATTTAGATACACTTCGTGCGTTGAAAGCGGGTTTAGCCCTGTGTACATTCCACTGGCGCAGACTGCAGCCTTCTTCAATGAGATTTATCTTTGCGCATATTCTGTAAAAAAAGAAATATCAAACTCTGAGCGAGAATGCGTGAGAAATGAAAATTTGTTTTAACTGTTTGCCACTTCGAGTTTTGACTAGGAGAAACTAGAAATTCCGGACTTTGAATAAGAAATGTTTGGGATTTCGAGTTCGGACTAGGAAATACTAGAACGTCCGACAAGCGTTAGGACGTTCTCGTTTTGACTAGGAAATTCTAGTATTTCCTGAATTCGCGTTTGTCCTGTAACATGTATACCAAGTTGGACTTATTCCAAAGCGGACATATACCGAGGTACCAGTGTATTTTGAATGCGTATTCTAAAGAAATATCGATTTTCCTAATTATTTAAGTCGCTCATCAGATGAAATTGTGCCAAATATGGCGGTTATAGATTTTAATCATATGAGATTACTCGACACAAAGTGAAAATATGATATTGTAGGAAGAAAATTTATCTCTATAATTGAATTAACATCCTGAAAAAACAATTGATATTTTAAAAGGATGGCGATAACAATTTGTAAAAATTTGCTGATGTGAAGAGATTATTTTAAATGGCGTTCGAAAATATGATATTGTAGGAAGAAAATTCATCTCTATAATTGAATTAACATCCTGAAAAAACAATTGATATTTTAAACGGATGGCGATAACAATTTGTAAAAATTTGCTGATGTGAAGAGATTATTTTAAATGGCGTTTTATTTATTTAAACACATTTCCGTAAACAAACTTTGTTCTTTCGGCATTCTGAAAGTTCTAATTATGTTGTTGAATCTTACAAGAGATATATCATCATCATGGATGTTCAGAAGACATCATCGCTCAAAGGATTCATAGAAAAAATTTTAAGATGTGATACTAGGATATATAAATATTTTTATTCATGATCTGCCGTATAGATCTTGAAAATTTATTTATTAAGAGAGATATATCATCATCATGGATGTTCAGAAGACATCATCGCTCAAAGAATTCATAGAAAAAATTTTAAGATGTGATACTCGGATATATAAATATTTTTATTCATGATCTGCCGTATAGATCTTGAAAATTTATTTATTAATATGATGATAATGAAATTGACAGAAGGCAGAATTTATCATAGAAAAATTAAAAACCACAAAATTACTGAAAAATAATTATTGTTTTGTTTTGTATCGTATTTAACGCGTTTAATCAACAATTGTATGGTAAATTGTACATATGTCTGAACTGGATTAATAATTTTTGTATAAATTAAATATTTCATAGTAGATTATCTAATTTTTAACAGCAAATAAAATTTGTCTCCACGGAAGTTAAATTCCGTTAGTTTCAGTTATGACGCCAAATCTCACAAGGATTATTTCTTGATGGCAGCCATTTTTTAGAACCTATCATAGGTTGGCTAACAGCAGATTTCAATAGGCGTGACTCTAAATCCCTCCAGAAAAACTGCAAATGTGGAATCTAGATCTTCCTAGATGGAAAACGAATGCTTTATTTCGCGAATAAAATAAAAACATTATCACTAATGCTTGAATAAAATATATCTTCAAAGTTTTGAAATGCCGATATAAAGCAAATTCCATGTGCTACAGAAAATAATCGATCAATTTTCGTAATTTTCAATATGACTGAATATCGTAATAATAGAAACAATATTTTTCATTAGTCAACAACACGTTTCTTCCGAGACGACAACGAATAATTTCAAATTTGCATAAATTTATATGCACTCGAGTCATCTGGATGGCTTCCTCAATATTAGAAAAAATAAGTCGAATGTAGTATGTTTTTCCCCATCAACATGGCGGATGCGAACGTAATTTCGACAACATAGTAAATTGATTTTGTTTTGGTGGTCAGCCGCATTTGATTTGTGTCAATAAGGGGGATGGCCAACTTCTAATAATAGTGTACCACCTCAATATCGAGTACAGTGAGTGATCAGTTAACGAACATAATCTGTTCCAAGACAATGTTCGTTAACCGATCATCGATTTACCATAGGTTTTATATGGGAATTTGATTAATTGGTTCCGGAGACCCGAAAAACATAAATAAAAAATTATATAATTTCTTATTACGTTTATATATATAATAACAATAATATATACATACATAGTCTTGCATTTTCATCTATATGTGATAAAGAATCTGACCAATATTGATTGCTTTTCTCTCTCCTTCAGGATGATAAAGAATCACATACATATTCTTGCATTTTCATCTATATGTTTATTTTCCGATAAAGAATTCTAATATCGATTGCTTTTTTCTTTCTCCTTCAGGATTTTTCGGAAATGATTAAGAGCATTGTCGTGGTAGAGATCCTCAAGCCTATTGACCTCAACCTGGTATGGGGTATTGTTGTGGTAGAGATCCCCAAGCCTATTGACCTTAACCTGGTATGGTGCCATTCTAAGACCAAAAAATTTGTAAAATCTCTCTCTTACCTTCTTTAATAAATATTTGATTTGTTTTACGTTGTCTCCGAGTTCATTCTAAGACCAAAACCAAGCCTATTGACCTTAACCTGGTATGGATGCCATTCTAACACCAAAAGTCTAAAATCTCTCTCTTACCTTCTTTAATAAATCTTTGATTTGTTTTAATAACTCTCTTATCTTCTTTAATAAATCTTTGATTTGTCGAGTTCATTTCTAACCTTTAATAAATCTTTGATTTGTTTTACGTTGTCTCCGAGTTCATTTTATGGGAAAAATTACTGTTCTCCCATCCTTACCCATAAGTCCACCGACGTTTGACTTACTCATAGGTCCACCAACATACAAGGCCTAAGCATATCATTCCGTTCCTCCATCCTTACACATAAGTCCACGAATGCGCACTGAGCCTGTCATTCCATTAGATTAGTTAAGCCGAAATATCCTCGTTCCTCCATCCTTACACAAGTCCACGAATGCGCACTGAGCCTGTCATTCCATTAGATTAGTTAAGCCGAAATATCCTCATGGAATATTTTTATCTGGTGACGGCCACTTATAGAGCCGCCATGATCACAGGCTGACCAATACCCATGATGGGGTCAACCGGATGATTGAAGGATGGGTTTCAGCGGGTCAGGCCCAGATCCCTTCTGAAAAATTGGAGGAATGGGACCCCCGGATCCTCCAGGTCAACCGGATGATTGAAGGATGGGTTTCAGCGGGTCAGGCCCAGATCCCTCCTGAAAAATTGGAGGAATGGGACCCCCGGATCCTCCAGAATGGCAAGCCACAGCTTTACCACGCAGCCATTCGGCTGACGTATCATTCCGTCAGTCCATGGATCCCAGAGTTTGTTCTATGTGGCATTCGTTAACCGAACATAAAAATCTTTCGAAAAAGTATTCGTTATCCGATCACCCACTTACTATACCACGTGATTCCCTACTTCGGCTGCTACACTTTTGCTGGAACTGACCATTAGAGGGAGTCACCTAGACTGGACGGCTCCATGTTAAAAAAACGAAATCGGTCAGGGGATCCCAGTTTGTTCTATGAGGCATTCGTTAACCGAACATAAAAATCTTTCGAAAAAGTATTCGTTATCCGATCACCCACTGTATTATACCACGTGATTCCCTACTTCGGCTGCTACACTTTTGCTGGAACTGGCCATTAGAGGGAGTCACCTAGACTGGACGGCTCCATGTTAAAAAAACGAAATCGGTCAGTCATAATGCCGGGGGATTACTTTCGCGAACGTAAATTGACTTTGTTTTGGTGATCAGACATATCTCATTTATTTTAGTAAGCGTGAGGATCAGATCCTAGTAGTTAATAAAAAGTAATAATATGAAGTATAAAACCATTTTATTATTATAATTTTTTTATAAATATAATTTCGAATGAAATGCTCAAAATACTTCAAATTTCGCATTTTTCTAATCGTTTAATATTTCGAGGAAATAAAGCAAAATTATCAATTTTATCAAATCAAATTGAAAATAAAAAAAATATTTCCTCACCTTTAAAAAAGTTCTATCTCCAAGTGAAAGGTTCTTTGCTTATTTTTACATCCATATGATATACAATATTTAACCATAATGCAATAAAACAGAAAAAAATCTACAAATAGCAAGAAATGTTGTATTCAAAGAATAACTCAGCAGACGACATCGATCGATAGCAGACGATTATCCAATCAACGTGGTTGCCAGCGGCTTCGATTTTACTGCCCTCTGACCATTAAAGGGAGTCATCCAGAGTCGAGGGTAATAAAACAAGATCGTTTGTTGTCAGCCCATCTTCATCATTCAACTGAATTATTTTTTTTAACTTTTTAAACATTTTCTTGTTTGTAATATTAATTAATTTCTTAAAAAATATGCATAAATATTAAAATAATTATTTTTGAAAAGCTAGTTTTTGGCGGCCGGATGGCCGAGTGGTAAAGCGTTGGCGTGCCGCGCTCCCCATCTTCATCATTCAACTGAATTATTTTTTTTAACAACTTTTTAAACATTTTCTTGTTTGTAATATTAATTAATTTCTTTATAAAATATGCATAAATATTAAAATAATTATATTTGAAAAGCTAGTTTTTGGCGGCCGGATGGCCGAGTGGTAAAGCGTTGGCGTGCCGCGCAGGACGACCCGGATTTTTTCGGGGTACTGGCCCGGCCCGGTGATTCCCGTCCTTCACTATCCGGCCTCCCTCCACGGCTGTGCGTGCAGCCCGTGGTTGGAACTGGCCCCGCCTCCTTAGTAATCTCCCTGGATAGAAAGGGGGCGTAAAATATGCAAAATAAAATAAAAATAAAATAATCTTAATTAAGTACCAATGAATAAATGCGCATGTGCACCAATATCTCTCTGAACTGTTTAAATCGGTATATTGTTGTTATGCGCATTCTATCAATATATTATTAGCATTCTTTCCACTTCAGATTTTTACTTGGGTACTACGCTCTTTTTATTAATCGGCTGGATGGCCGCATAGTAAAGCTGTGGCTTACCATCCTGGAAGATCCGGGTTCAAATCCGAGGTACTATACCTCCAGATTTTCAGGTGGGGGCCCGGCCCCGGTCCTGGCTTGTTGAATCCCATCCTTCAACCGTCCGGTTGACCGCGTCATGGGTGTTGGCTAGCCTGTGATGGGCTCTATAAGTAGTAGGCAGTATATCCTTGTACAATATGGTGCTTAACGTACCTAATCTAACCTCTTTTTATTAACTATTAGAATCTGGTCATCACCATCGATGGTCATCAACTTACTAAAATAAATGATATACGTCTGGCCACCAAAACAAAATCAATTTACTGTAGCTGTGGTTCGATATTGCACGAACCTTCACGGTTTTCTTGGTATCACAGTTTCGTCTGAATAAAGAACCAGTTCAGTGAGCCAGATCTCATGATTTAAGATGGAGGCATTCATAAATGTTTTTAGTAAAATTATCCACAAGTTTAATTAAAATTAGTTTTAATTCTATTTGGAAAAAAATGTATTTTATTTTACAAATACAATCTTTCATCAAACTATGCCATATCAATTTTGGGACTAAATAATTACAATTAATAGGCTAAATTAAGTTTAACAGTACGATTGAACGCTAATGGCTGCAGCATGAGCCAACAGCGCATTTACGGCCTGCCGTGTTTCCAAAAGTAAAATGGTCTCGCCGATCCAACTTTTGGCCACATTTTTCGGCTCACCTGTTAACTGATTGGCATACCTGAGTGCTTGTTCTAAGTCTTCCCGAATGATGCACTGACGCACACGCTGCAGAATATCAAATATATTCCAATCATCTGCGTTCACGGGGATCTTATTCGTTAGCTCGTCGTTGGGTATTTTTTTGTCTAAAATGAGAAATGATTGAATATAGGAAAGGAAATAGTGATAGAGATTACGATGCTCATCATCAATCAGGGCTACTCGACGACAAATCCTATCTACTTGTCCAAAACGTTCCTTCAGAGCTTCTTCTGTATATACGCCTCTAGTGAGAGCAAGTTTTGGGATACTATCGAGGATGGTTAGAATAAATTTGTCTTTCGGATTAATAGAATTACGAATGGCTTCTACGGTGGATGATAAAGGCCTAATTTCGGGATTACCACTTCGGATGGATTCTTTGAGTGACTGGCAGGCCAACCACAATTCCTGAGCTTTTTTAGCTTCCTTCTCTAGATCTTCTCTTTCTGCAATTATGAAAACATTAATTAAGCAAAAAACAAAAACTGAAAGTTTTAAGCAAACTGCTTTAAGAAATTAATACAGTATAATTTTTAAATATTAAATCATTCGATATCTTATAAATTCAACACTTTTTACAAGAATAGATGTAAAAAACTATTCTTGTAAAATGTGTAAGTGTTGAATTTTTTAGGCTTTGTTTTTACATGAAAAATAAATATTGAAAAATTATTATTATTAGAAATGAATTAGAAAATTTGTTACTATAAAATATAATTAGCAAAGCAGAATAAATGACAACTAAAATAGTAAATTTAATATTGCTTATATCAGAGTGACCAGACTTCGACTGGCAAGCCATGAAAATAGTTTGCAGTGACTTGTTATATTTTCGGGAAAAATTGTATTGAAAATTGTTATTGTTGTTTGAAATCACTGACAGTCTACTTTCAGGGTTGGCAACGCGGTGCCCGCGGGCACCAGGGTGCTCGCGAAGCAATTTTTAAGTGCTCGCCATTCAAATATCTGAAATCTATTCGCGGCACCAGGGTGCTCGCGAAGCAATTTTTAAGTGCTCGCCATTCAAATATCTGAAATCTAAATTTTAGATATTTGAGCAATAAACATTCGTAGTTGTAATGAATAATTTTAATAAAAATTCTTAACAATTCCGCAACTTTGATTTTATCCTTGCCATTTTAACAATTATCCGAACTGTACAATTAAACTTTTGACAAAAACTGAATTTTAGTGACATCTATATAACACTAGCTGAATCAATTTTCAACTACTAGAGACATCTGAACATATAATGAACTATTTTCTGTTCCCACTAACCTCGTATACTCTGTCCAGCCACTGAATGCTACGGTGCCCGCCGAACTCCCGTTTTCTGAAATATGCCCTTCTAGTAAAAAAAAGGTTGCCAACCTGTCAATATCTCTATAAAGTAGATTGTCAATGATTTCTGAAATGAAAAGTAACCCTCAAACCTAAAAAGGTCGGCCATCACTGGCTTATATGGTAACTGGAAAGAATGAGTTATAGTAATCATAACAGATGAATATATCTTTTGATGTCATAATTTTCTCATAGAATTATTATTTATATTAATCACAAATAAGTAATTGTGTCTTTGTATATTTATATAGAAATGCTGAAGAAATCCACTGATATACAGTAAAAAAATATGAATGGAAATTTTTGTATTTAAAGATATTCATATGAAATAATGGATATAGTTTTATAAAATCCATGGATGAATCTTCAACAAAATGGAACAGAAATTCTATTTTTTAGTCAATAGAATAAATTTAACTCTTCAATTAAATCTTTTTTCTAACAAATTTAAATATTTTACTTATTGGTAAACAACTACACTTTTTGTCACAAGAAATATGATCTAATTTCCCAGGGAATTAAAGGCATAGGAATTCTTTCATCTAATAAAACAGAGGAAAATTAAATATCTAATAACAATTTTAGAAATAATAAATCATCCCTATTCTAACTGGCCAAGAATTAAATAATTAGATATAAACTATATGTGAAAATTAAGAATAGGTACATTTGAAACTAGTTACTGAAAGAACTGCCTACTTTCTAAATATATTTCAGAATGATTAAAGATACAAAGTTAATATGTATTCAATTGAAAGCACTTTCATTAGCATGTTTTCTGTTGAAGTTGTTTTCCCAATGCTTCCCGTTTTGGTGCTACGATCGCTGTAGACCAGTGTTGGTTAATATGTATTCAATTGAAAGCACTTTCATTAGCATGATTTCTGTTGAAATTGTTTTCCCAATGCTTCCCGTTTTGGTGCTACGATCGCTGTAGACCAGTGTTTACAGTTAGAAGGGCGTTACCCTTTACCTTCACCCTTTGTACCCTAGTTTTTTCTTCTTCGCTTCGTGTCTCCTTTTGCTATACATGTACGGCCGTCCACGTCCGAAGAGAATGCGTAGCCTATTTGTAACATTTATAGATTTTACAAGAATTTATTGCCAAATTAAAGATTAACAAGGTTATGGGCCCAAGCCAACGTCCCGTTGCGATGAAAACAAGTGAGTGAATTAGATTTTTACGTTTTTCCCTTCGGAAACAACAGCACGTTAAAAGTACGTCAAGATGGCGACGTCATTCGCGAGTTCCGTAATGTTAAGATGCTGTTAATAGAACGAGATCTTTGGGAATACGTCGAAAACCTAGACACCGGAAACGAGGGGAAGGAAAGTAGAGACGCCAAATCGAAAAAGGAAAAGGCGCTGTCCACAATTGCCCTAACAGTATGTCCGGAACAACAAATTCACATAGTTGATTGCAAGTCAGCAAGCGAAGCCTGGGAAACCTTGCGGAACGTATTCGAACCTAAGTCCAGATCAAGAATTCTACAATTGAAGATTCATAAATATAAAGCTAACGGACAAGGGTGATATGGCGAACTACATAATGCAACTGAAAGTCTGTAGCGACCTTTTAAATGAAGCGGGATCCGAAATAACAGATAAAGAACTTGCATTTTCTATGCTCGCAGGATTAAAATAAAAAAATTTTAAAACTTAACTATTTTATAGAATCGTGGAATTAACTAATATTTGCCATAGTACTTGCTTCATGTTTAGCCCGTTTTCAAAGTAACTTTAAATAAAAATTCTAGAATATTTGTATAAATTGGGAGCCATTTAAGAAGATTGAACTTCGCCCCATTGTACATGCGGTTAGAAGTCAACCCTACTCGTGAGATAGTTTGGATCATGCGAACTGAGTGCGACCCAATCTGACGTCAGTTTGAATAAAGAACCACGAAAAGTGAGAAAACAGAGTAATATCGAACCGACATAATGCGAACTGTGAGAGAACCGATGAATATCGAATCACAGCCTATTACGAAAGTGGCCAACCAGCAATATGACGGAGCCCACTAACAACGACTTTGTTTTTCTAACATTGAATAGGCGATCCAGTCTATTATAAAATATTCTTGGATTTTTTGCAACAAACTAATGACAAGAAATTAAAGTAAAAACATTTGTTGCCAATTAATAGTAATCTCATCATCTAGTATGAAGTATAGGAAACAATAATTTAGCGTCTGCAAAAATGTTAAAATAATTACATGTCCAATTCGGGATAGTTTTCAATGCGGGACAAATAATTCAAATCCGGAACAGTACCGCATAATCCGGGATATCTGGTCATGTTAGGCGTATTTTTAAAGTCAACACTCTCCACCAGTGATGTAAACCATGTTTGTTAAACTGTTTGTAAATTCACCAGTAACGCCACTGGTGTATTCAACACTAACTCACCACATCAACTATAATATTTATTCGGTTGACGCTGGTGTATAGAGACTTTGACGTCATTTTTTAAGATGGATGTTTCCATGTGAAAAATAAATCTAATATTGGAGAATAAGTTTATGGTCTGTCTACTGATAATTCCACAACAGATATTTTGTTGCATTTGAAAAACTAATTTCTTACGTCGGTATTAAAAAATTGAGTAACAGCAAAAGACAAAATAACATCTAAATACAGTAGTCAGCAATCTTGATGCGCAAGGATTGAATTTAACAACAGACATTTTAGCCTCTACCGATGGATAGTTATGACGTCATTTTAGATGTGCATCAGTGGTGGAAAGTGTTGAATTTAAAAACGCGCCCGTTACATTTATCTCTTCTAATTGCTACTATTAGGCGGCTGGATGGCCGATTGGTAACGCTGTCGGCGTGCCATACAGAAGGATCCCGTTTCGCGTCCCGGATTTTTCGGGGTACTGAGCCCGGCCCAGTGATCCTCGTCCTTCACCATCCGGTCCCTCTCCCCGGGTATGGGTGCAGCCCGTGGTTGGAACTGGCCCCGCCCCTTAGTAATCTCCCGATTCAGTCTGTGGTTGGAACTGGCCCCGCCCCCTTAGTAATCTCCCTGATTGGAAAAGAGGGCGTAAAATATGCAAAAAAGAAATTGCTACTATTATGTCTTCTACTCTGATTTATTCTCTTTAATCCAAGTATTGGTCTTGCAATCTAGCTTGAATAACCTAAAATATATTTTTCCATATTTCTTTGCATTGCTGCTAACTTCTGTTTCATTTTCTTTATAATTTATTGTACATAAATTTGAATATTTATTCAGAAAAGTATTGTAGAAGTCGCTAGTGTGACAAAATGGCAGGAGGTGGTAATATTGAAAGTTCGGTTAAAATTCTTTTAAATCCTGGAAAGAAAACGCCAGAATTTACTGACGGATCTAAAGTAAGAAATCTAAATCCGTTGGTATACCAATCCGTTTTGTTATTAAAAAATAATAATAAAATTTCATTGTGTATAATAAATACAATTACCTTAATAAGTTATGATTATCATATACTTCAAAAATAAATAAATAATTTCTTAATGTAAACAGATCTAAGAGATTTTATGTCATGTTTCAGGCAGTATTTCATTTTAAAACTTCAAAGCAAGATGGAACTGTTATAGATGATAGCAAAAAAGTGAATCGACCCATGGAACTTATATTTGGAAAACAATTCAAAATGCCTATTTGGGAGGAGTGTCTAAAAAGTATGAAGATCGGAGAAATAGCACAATTTGATATCAAGAAAAATGTAAGAAAATATTTTTATCGATAGAAGACTGTATAAAATTTCAATTATTTATTTTTTTATACTTTTCATTATTTGATTGTAAAAAATTAAAATGGATTATTTTTTATATTTTAATTCATATTTTGTAATTAAAAAAATTTAAATATTTCGTAAACGGTTTATGATAAGCACTAAATACTGTGTAAACAACTGTTGAGGTTGTTGATTAGAATAAATAGATAATAGTTAAATAGAATATATAAAGCAGGAACTTCTCTCACAAAAGCCTTTTAATTATGCTAACATGTCATTTAATATGCTGTTTATTTTAGGCCAGATTTATGTTAAAATTTTCTTTAAAAACATTTATTAATCTTAAATACAAAAAGTTGGTTTGTGTGTTACCAGGTTTGTAAGTTTTCTTAAAATATGGAATATCAAAACACTTTACAATATGAACATTATTTGTAATTAATAAGTACTAAGCATTCATAAAAAGTCATTTCAAACCAAAGGCATAGCTATACTATATGAGGGGGTACCTAAAAGAAACCGAACTAATATTTTTTTTTAATTTATTTATTCAAATTTTAAGCACAAACCTTCAATCCCCTTCAAAGAAATTTCCACTTGCACTAATACACTTGTCTAATCTTTTATTCCATTTTTCAAAACATTGTTTAAATTCATCTTTTGTGATGCTTGACAGCGCCTCCGTCATTTTTTTCTTCACCTCAGCAACATCAGCAAAACGCTTTCATGTCTTTTTTTCATTTAAGGAAACAAAAAAGAGTCGCACAGCGCAAGATCGGGTGAGTATGGGGGTGAGGAACAGGGGTTATACCATTTTTAGTCAAGAATTGTCGTACAGACAGAGATGTGTGACCAGGGGTATTGTCATGGTTGAAAAACCAGTCACCCGACCGCCACAAATCGGGCAGCTTCTGCCGCACACTGTTGCGCAATCTTTGCAAAACTTTCAAGTAGAAAGCCTGATTAACTGTCAACAATTTTTCAACATTTTCATGTGTTTGAGCCATGGAAGGACGATCAGAACGAGGTTTGTCATCAATTGACATTTCACCTTTTTTGAAACAGGAACACTTGAGTTTTCCCCATAGCATCATCCTTGTACTCCATTTTTAACATTTCAAGAGTTTCTGTTCCACTTTTTCCAAGCAAAAAGCAGAATTTTACCACCGCACGCTGTTCATGAAAATCAGCGATTGCAAAAACGACGATCACACAAAAACTCTGCCGCAACTAGTCCTAACCTGCTTCAGCAACGGTACTCGGCTTACTGACTCAGAAATGTTAGCTCTATGTGCTCCTAGCAGAAAAAACACGGTACTACAAAAGCTCTGCTCACCAAAAAGTTTGTTCAGTTTCTTTTGGGTACCCCCTCGTACAATATGATTAGGTTTTTTTCATTTATGTCCCTTTCCAATCAGAGATTACTGAGGGGTGGGACCAGTTTCAAGCATGAGCTGCACCCACACCCCTTGGAGGGTGTCAGATGGTGAAGGACCGGGATCGCCAGGTTGGGCCCAGTACCCCGAAAAAACTTTTCAGGAGATGCGAACCCTGATTCTCCTGCATGGCATGCCAATGCATTATCACTCTGCCATCTGGTTGCCAATATGACTAGGCTTGTAATAAAAACTATTGACTGCTATGAAATCAGAAAAATCAAAATGGCAGCCAATAAATAGAAATAACAAGCTCTCTAGTTTTATTAGCATATTATGCAAATAACTTCCATTTCTGGTTTCTTTCTAAAGCAGTAGTTCATCTGTATAAAAGCTCATCTATATATCCGTTAATAATAATGAAGAATAAAAATTATTTAACATTAATGTAACATAAATAAACAAATTACCATAATAAAGGATTAATTTTTTTAGCCTTAACTTAATTTTGTTGTGGTCAAATTTCATTGATGAGAATGGAATCTTTGATTTTAATATTATATCTATGGGAATTGATTCTTGATTTATGTGTCCTTTATAAGCATTTCCAGATCTGAATTAACTTGTAAAATTGATAACTACCTGCAATCTTAATTCTAAATTTTATGTAAATCAATTGATATAATCTGCATGAGTATCCTATGTAGGAAAAAAATGCTTTTTGCTACTTTTTCAGCTACTTTAATTCTTTTATGAATTGGATTCAATGCTTTAAAATGCATTTTATATCTTATATAATCTTTTGAATTAATTACCCAAATTAATAATAATTAATAATAGATTGAAAATTATAGCAAGTCAATTTGTCCTCATTGAATCATATAATAATTGGAACACGATTTAATTGAAAGAAAACAACTTGAGTCTCTTTATCAGCATTTTAATTTAAACAGTTATTCAAATATAGTAATCTCCAACTTCTTAGATTAATTTATCCAAAAAAATTCTGCATAAATTGAAAACCACATAAGTCAAACAATGCTTAATTTGATATATAGGAATAGGCACATTAGAAAATGAAATGAATGACTAAATGAAATGTATGAGCTTACTTTAATTATTGATTTAAGGCCACAAATGATAATTTTTCAAAAATGCAAATTGTTTAATGAATTTTTCATTGGTGTTTTATGGAAATTAAACAAAATATTAATAAACTTCACATATCCATATATCTATGAAACTCCATAAATTGAAACCACATAAATCAGGGATTTATTGTACCAGAAGAATTTTTAAGCATAAATTATATATCTTTAGAGCTCAATACTTTTTGGTATATCGAAGAGGGTATGGAAGTGTACTGGAAATGTTATACTTGAATAAAATACATTTTTTGTTTTTAGTGAAAATAGTTCATTGCTACTCATTTATGTGCTAATTTAAAAATATAAATCAATAAAAGTTGACAAGAGGAGAAGCAAAACTTACAAAGCAGATCAGCAATATTATCTTAAATGACATCACATGATAATTGAGTTTGTTAGGAACATAGCAGTTCCATTTACAATTTTCATTTCTGATTTCTTGAGGTAAAGGATAGGTTGCATGTTAACCCTTAAAATTAATAATAAAATCAGGATTGCAGAGTTGGAGACGGGAGACAGAGGTTTTTGGGTGGAGTCAGAGTTGGAATTTTAAACTGCCTGGAGTCAGGCAGTTTAAAATTCCAACTCTGACTCCAATTCAAAGTTTAGGAAATCGGAGTTGAAGTCTGGTTTTTTTAAAAGGTGGAGTCTAAATTGGATCATTTGCCATCCAATTCTGTAACCCTTGTTGAGAGTTGGGGGATTTTGGGTGGAGTCAGAATAAGATTCTTAAACTGCCCAGAGTTGGACTTTACAAATTTTAGGGAATCAGAGTCAGAATTAGATTTTTTTTTAAAAGATGGAGTCGGAATTGGATCAGTTGCTACTCAACTTTGCAATACTGAATAAAATAAGAAAGAAGAAATAAAATTAATTAAGAAAGGTCTAGATTAAATTTTCACATATCAGTAAGCCTTTTATAAACATATAACCCTTAAATATAATACTAGATCTATGGGAGTTTTTGATTTCAATTAACCTTGTTTTAATCACTCGCAATTTTCAGGAACCTAACCTGACATTAAGCAAATGAATTACTGTATAACCTGTTCTTCTCTCTAAATATATATATAAAGACTTTTTATATATTTAATATTGTTTATAAATGAATATATTTTTCTAGTTTGTAGATGCTTACCCACTTGTATCAAAAAGTTACAGACAATTTGCTGGCTTAACAAAAGGTGATAATAGTTCACATTGTTGTGGTTTTATGGGCATGAAAGAAGGACTTGGACATGCTGATCTAGATGAACTTATGAAAAAGCCAACAGATTTATCATTTATTTTTGGTAAGGAAAGCATTAAAATATACTTATAAAATCAAGTTCATAAGTAAAATTTTATATTTCTTACATCCACAGAGTTAGTTAGTGTCAGTGCTCCTGGTGATTATGAAAAAGAATCTTGGGCCATGGATCCTGAAGAAAAGTTACAATCTGTACCATTGTTACATGAACAAGGAAATATGTTTTATAAAGAAAAGAAGTACAAGGAGGCATCTAATAAATATGCAGAAGCCTTGAATCGATTAGAACAACTACTATTGAGGTAAATTACTCCTAAAAGAAATGTATTTTTTTTTAATTTAAGTATATATTTGTCATTTTATTTAAGCAGTTTCAACTAATGTAACATTTAGAGATAGGTGAATCGTCCCTCTTTGAAATTTATTAGTTTACTTTTTATAGATAAACTTAATTGAAAATCCATATTTTCAAAACTTGAAAACCAGCTGTGTGAAGTAATAATTTTTATTTTTTGAATAATAATCCAATATTAAATACTGGAATTTAATTCTCATTTTTTTAGAGAAATCATATTCTATAGAAATTTTTTTAAAATCAACTATAGAGACATTATCATTTTGTAAAATATACTTTCCTGTATATTCAATATGAAATTTCTGAACAAAATATTCGTTTAAATAAAAAAAAATTGATTAATTATGATATATATTAAAAATAATTCGATTGATCTTACAATAGATAAATTTTCATAGTGCTTCTATTGCTGTTATTATTAGCTGTCACAGAAATCACTTTTTCACTTAAGATAATGATTATAATTAAAAAAATACAATAAACATAATTAATATTTTTGGATCTGAATTTATTGTTTTGTTTATATTTAAAGGGGAGATATAGGTGTTTCTCTTGTTATGGACATAATGCATTCTTGTGATTCATTCATAACTTTAAAAAGCTTGCAACTAAAAAATTATGCCAACACTTTCATTCCATATTTTATTTTATGAAGAATATTATAGATTTAACTAATTGGTTGTATCTTATATTAAAGTATCTGAAATAAATGTCTGATTATATGATAAGAGTTTTGGAAGTTCCATTATCTAAAAATATTCTGTTAATAAATAACTACATAGTTTTAAAATGTTTGCTGATGTTTCATTTTATGATTGTAATTTTTCAAAATTTTTAAACTTCTCAAAAATCTGAAAATAAAATGATGTAAGCATACATCATTATTTCAGTGGTTATAGAAGGGAAATCATAGCCTATTTTCATTTGCTAATACATATAAAAAGCTAAAAATATATTTATACTATTATTCCATTCTATAATATATTATGTTATTATAGTGCACAATAGCACTCAACCTAAAAAAATGTGGGCAGATGGTCACATTTTAAAGCATTTGCAAATCAGTCTGAAGAACTCAGATTCAATTCCGGGTCTTACACTTTCAGTTTTTCAAGATTGCCTTTAGCCGAGCCTATCTATATGTTAATTTATGCTTTGTATGCATATTTTAAGTATTATTTTGCAGATAATTTTCATTTTGAGATATAAAAAAAAAACACAAATATAATTTGAAATGTGCCATATTAATGAAATGCTGTAAAGTGAAGTTATATATATATATGTCTGTTTGCCAAATGTTTGTAAATAAAGAACATTTGCATTTGTAAAATCTAAGATGATAAAATTTCTAAAAAAAATTTTGATAATTTTATATATTTCACTTTTAGGAAATTGTTTTTAAATCCATTTTTATAGGTTTTTTTCTTACATTATAGCTAATCCTTGAACATTCTGAAATTTTCTGAATTTAATTTGAGATTATCCTATAAAATTACTGTCTTATGAATATATATATACATACATATACATATATTGAAATAATTTTATCATCTGATTAAACTGATAATATGGAAAGTTATATAGAATTTTGAAAATAATACAAACTTATATGTTTCATATAATATAAGTTATATGGACCACATAAGCTTATATAGGAAAACTAATTTTGAATCTTTCCAAATCATTAGTAACAAAAAATAATATTTAGGTATTATGCACACTGTCAAGCTACTTATGGTTCAATCTCGCTTTGCTCTTGGTTCAATTGTTTTACAATATGTTCACATATTCATTCATGAGTTAATCTGAAACCAATTTTCAGGTTGGATTGCAAAGTTGCAGGTTAGATAGAACAAATGACAATGTTATCAATTACAAACTAAACCTAGCGGTTCCAACGATTCTGCAATCCAGAGTTCAGCCTGAGCTCAGGTGTTAAACTAAATTCTAACTTAAAACTAATGAACTTTGAAAACAATCTAACAACTATGAACATAAACCAGTAAAACAAAACCGGAACTTACAACTAGAAGTAACGAATAAGTGTTAGAGATCGAAAAGCAACAAAAACAATGTTAGAATCTTATGCTAATAAATTAAATAAATTCTCAAACAAGTTAAATAACAAAAATATATAAATTTATTAGACTCCAAAAAACCTACAAAAGTGTTAATAAATGCTTTATTGAAACTATAATAAAGCAACAATAAATTAATCAACAAAAATTGTTTAATCCAATTCAAATATCAACAAATCAACTATTCACAAAAGGAACCTTAAATACTACTTAAATTCTACTACCTCCACCTTTGATACAAACTTCAAACAATCGTCGATCTTTACAAGAAACTTAAATGTCACTTTAGTCAACTTTACGTCAAGACAACACCTCAATTGCCTTGTTGGATGCATCAATCTTTTATACCGAGAGACTTACAATCATGCAGTTCACTCATTTGCATACTTATATGTAACAATAAAGTTATTAGCTTACAGAGTAATTCATTCATGTCATCCTCTTTACAATTAATTTATATACTGAACAAAACATCAATACGAGATCATTCTTACTTTCTCATATTGGACCAGTAGTAAAATTAGTTAGATAAGATGACATCATTAACCGGGACAGCTCTTCTGGAGGATGGTTTCCAATTCCATAACACGTGATTTCCATAACACGGTTAAGTACAGAGACAGAGAATGTGGGAAGTAAGTTAACTCTTAAACTAAAATATAATACATTAGATAATAAGAAAATAACGATAAATAAAGAAAAGAGTGCGTATAAAATAACTAGGTCAAAGTTAACATCCTCATAGGATGTAGTTGCTGGTGCACTGTAGAAAATGACATTAAATTTTTCATCTAAAAAATTAGCGATTATAGCCATCTTTCTCAATGAGGAGGAAAATATTAAGAAATAAAGAAAGGTAAAAAGAAAGATGTCAGTACATCCAAGTTTAATGCAAATGAAAACTGGAAGGAGAATATTATGCCCTATATCCTCATTTATTAGATGATGATGATAAATTTGTAAAATATTTTCAGTTGGATTCAAATTACTCTATTAATTTCACTTTGTATATTTTTATTTAGATAAACTCGATGGTAAATACTACTAATTAATTTATAAACATATCTTTTTCAGAATTCCGTGTAGGTATCGTTCTTCATAATATATATAACTATTTTACACTTTTAAAAAAATAAAAGCACTGGAATGATTATTGATTGAACAATGAAGGCTGTTTACACTATTGGTGCAGTTCAACATAAGTTAAATCAAGCTCTGGTCGAATATTCTTTCCAGTTAACCTCAACTGTAGCATTATTGGACCAAGGCTTGACCATTATCCTTATTATAAACAGGTTTCTTACAAACAATGCAGAAATATTTGACCAGAGCAATTTCAAACTGTAATCAGATATAAAGATGTAAAGGACTGCTACAAATATCACAGAAATGCATAGGAGACATAATCAGTAGAAACAGATCTTTTTCCTTTTACAGCATTTTGTGAAAATATTACTGTTTAAATCCATATGTCTAGATTCCACCACTTTGAAAAATATATTAACCCCAGCCTGTTTAGGCAATAAAGCAAAGCAAAGTCAGTGTTACACTTTCAAAGCTAGTCTTTATATTATAAAATATAACAATTCCAGTTGTTTGGTATTAGTATAATGTATGTATATATGTGTGTATGTACATAAATGGATTCAACACTGGGCAACAGGGTTGCAGAGTCAGAGTCGGGGAGTTAGAGATTTTTGGGTGGAGTTGGAATTTTAAACTGCCCGGAGTTGAACCTTACAAATTTTAGGGAGTCGGATTTTTTTTAAAAGGTGGAGTCTGAGTTGGATCATTTTTCCATCTGATTTTGCAACCCTGCTGGGTTCATGCCTCTTTGTCATTTGGAAAAAAACAAAGAAACAGACTATACAACATATCCCATATATAATTTTCTTATAAATACTCTACTATTTAATAGCATTAAAGACAGAAATTTATTTTTAACTTTAAAACATTTTCAACTTGTATTAAAATCATTCTCAGTACGTATTATCCTTCATAGTTCTGTTCTAGAACATTTTCTAGAATGGAACTGTAAAGGTTAGTCTTAATTTACTTGTATTGAGAATGATCTTGATGTAAGTCAGAAATATTTAAAGTTAAAAATAAATTTGTATTTAATTTCTGTTAAATAATAATGTAAATATACAGCAATTGATTAAATTATTAGCAATATAATTCTGTGTGTTATGGTGCATTCCTGTCATTTTTTTCTGGATTTGTGTGGCTGTGTATGAATATTATTATTATTCTGTATTTTTCTCTAATTAAAATAAAACAGTAACAATTTTTAATTGCATGCATTAATAAATTGTAAATGAAAGCAAAATGCTTATGGAGAAAACACTATACAATATTTATGTACAGGAATACCTCGATTATCGCGGTTATTGTTGCCACGAAAAATACCGCAATAATCGAATCCGTGGTAATCGGGATAAATAATGCATGTAAAATGGGTGATCGTTGCCAAGGATTTTTCAAATCTATTGATTAAATTTTATATGAGGTAAAAAAGAAATCTGTTAAATGTGCTAATCTTTTAAGCTGATCATTA
>AYEL01072153.1:0-20602 GCA_000484575.1 Olivierus martensii
AATAGAAATATCAAAGTAGCTTTCAAAATTTTCAATTCCACAGTTCTCAATTCCTTCCTATATGGTTGTCCTATTTGGATTCCAAATCACTTCTATGAAATTGACAAGCTCCAATGCCTATTCATACGCAAATTATTTAAACTTGACCGCTCCGTCCCGGACTATGCGACTCGTTTAGAAATCGGAAGAACACACCTGTATCCTATTTTACTCTAACATCTCCTCAATTATGTTAAAAAAATCTTTAACAACCCTAATTCTCTCTCATATAAATATCTTTCTTTCTTTCAGCACTCGGCCTTTAAAAATAAAACCAAACAACTTAACTGGTTTTGTTCAATAAATAATATTTTTACCTCGTTTGGATTATCTATATTTTCTCAAATGGACTCCAACCCAAACTGGAAAGTTATCCAGAATCAACTGATTAATAATGCTATTTCTCATTCAATAACTGAAGATATGAAAAATCTACAAAATTCTTCATTTCATAATTGGTATAAGCTCATTCTGGACCCGAATCAAACCCAATATTACATTCATAGTAATCTCAATTTTAACTTAAAAGAAATTTTGATGCAAATCCGTCTTAATAAATTTCATCTCCGATTTTCAGACAAAATTATCGTACTATATCCTCCAAAAAATTGTCCGTTTTGTAATCATGATATAATCGACATAAGCCATTTATTTCAAACCTGCTCCACCCTCGAACCTCTTAGAAATAAATATGATATAGAAAAAATTTCACAGCTCCCTCCCAATAAAATTCATCTTGCCTTCCAAGACTTGGCAATAAAGAGTGTTTTTAACATATTTAACTTCATTAGAGACGTGTTTGACTTGTTATAAATTCAACTTTATTACCTATAATTATTTAGTTTTATGTAATTTCTCTTTATGTATCATTATATATTTATCTACTATGTAATCTTTGTACCTCCTAATCTACAGGGGATCCTCCCTAATTGTTTAATAAACATTATTATTATTATTATTTAAATTTCTAAATAAACTTATGGCTTCAAATTTTATGAAAGTATTTACTTTAATCGTTTTATCCTGTTTGTTTAAAATTTTTTCGTATTCTTTTCTATATTTCGTTAAATATTTCTCAAAAAATTTGATATCAGCAACTGAAACTGTATTAATTTTATTTATATTCAAATGTATCATAGAAACTGATGTTAAATATGATGATGTTCTTTTTAATATAATTTTTGCGTCAAATATTTAATATAAATAATGTAAACAGATCATTTTTATTCAAATATTCATCAAAATATTAATTGGGAAAATTATTTCTTTATTTTTAACCAAACAAAAACTCTGATAGTTATATTTGCTCATTTAAATGTTAAATGAAATATTTCGGTTTAACTATTGCATTCATTTTGTTCATAGTTATGTAATTTTAATCGATTATTCTTACATAATTTATTTATAAAATATTGATATAGCAAATAAAGTACAATGATTATCATTTCGTATTCAATTATAATTATTCTCTTTTTCTATCAAAGAAGAATCTCTTTTTCTAGAATTTAAAAATCTTGCATCCAAGAAAAGGATGCAAGATTTTTAAATTCCTTTCTAATAAAACAAATTAAAAAAAATGTTTAAAGAATCTATAAAAATTCTGAAAAATCCACTTTTAATTTGTAGTACAGAATAATTAACGCATTTCATGTAAAACTAAATTTAAAATTTCTGATTTTTTCTTTTTTAATCTTAAAGTAATTCAATAATGATTAATTTCTTTTGTTTTTTTTAGTCATGTTGTTGAAATTATTTTCATGAGTTTGTTTAGGTTCTTAAAAAATATTTATTTAAATCTAAACAAATACAATTTTCAAGCATTTTTAAATATATATAATTGTAATTTACGCTTTGAACTAGTTCTAGATAATATGATAAAAAATATAATGCTGTAGTCCAATGTTTTGTGAATATTGCAGAGAATTTAACGCATTTCAGAAAACGCTTCGTGTTAATAAGTAAAAAATGAAAAAATATTTTAAGTTTTATGGACTTTTGTTTTTTAAACTATATTTAATGTATTTCTCATTCCCTTCTTCATAATACAATTTAAACAACATCGCTCTAATGAAGCGCATTCATATTCCAGCATAATTTATAAATCTTGCAAGACTAAGTTATCACCATTAAATAATTTTCTTTAAAAAACTGAATAATTTTTTTATATAATTATATAAATTAAACTGAATATTTTTATAAGTTATACATTAATTGTACTTTCTAGAGAGAAACCAGGTGAAGAAGAATGGTTAGAATTAGAAAAATTAAAAATTCCTCTGTTACTGAATTTTTCTCAATGTAAACTTGTAGAGAAGGATTATTATGCTGTTATAGAACACACATCTACAGTTTTAAAGAAAGAACAAGGTAAACATCCTCACATAATATTTGTTGCATTTTCAACTAAATTTTATTTTTTATTTTATTGAAAATAATATTTTATGATGAATTACATATGGCAAAATGAATGAATCATTATAAAATGAACTCAATACAATCTTAAAAATTTCAGGAATAAATAATAATTTGATAGATATGTATAAATACATATAGGGTCATATAAAAAGTCTCCGCGGTTTTTTGCCACTACACAGTGTTGATGCCTATATATCTGGCAACACTCACTCGATTGTCTGAAACGAACACGTGCTTAAAAGGTGACATTTTAGCTTACATTTTTGTGAAGATAGTTTTCTAATTCATTGCTCATGTAAAAAGTTATATTGATTTGAAAATGAGTGAAATATCTGAAGAAATACGCTATGTGATGCTTTTTTACTATAAAAAAGGTAAAAAGGCTGCATAAACATGCCGAAAAATTTGTGAAGTGTACGGTGAGAATGCTGTAAGTGAATGAAGGACCCAGGAGTGGTTTGCTCGATTCCGTTCCAGAAATTTCAACGTGAAAGATGCACCTCGCTCTGGTCGGCCAGTCACTGAAAAAGTCGATGAAATTTTGCAACTGGTAGAGCAAGACTGGCACGCAAGTTGTCAGGAAATAGCGGAGGCACTAAACATCAACCACATGACAATTTGGAATCGTTTGAAAAGAGCAGGCTACAAAAAGAAGCTTGATGTTTGGGTACCACATGAATTAACGGAAAGAAATTTGATTGACCGAATTACCATCAGTGAAATGCTGCTGAAACGCAATGAAATCAAACAGTTTTTAAAGCGAATCATTACAGGCAATGAAAAATGGGTGAAATACGAGAATATCAAACGCAAGCGATCATGGTCAAAAGCTGGTGACTTTTCACAAACGACTTCAAAGCCTGGATTGTCAGCAAACAAGGTTATGTTGAGTGTTTGGTGGGATTGGAAGGGAATTGTCCATTATGAACTGCTGCAATCTGGCTAAACCATCAATTCGGTCCTGTACTGTGCACAACTCGACCGTTTGAATGAAGCAATCCAGAAAGAGCGACCAGAATTGGCCAACAGAAATGGAGTTGTGTTCCGTCATGACAATGCGCAGCCACACACATCTTTGATGACTCGGAACAAATTGACAGAACTTTGTTGGGAAGTTTTGATGCATCCGCCGTATAGCCCGGACCTTGCACTGTCTGACTACCATTTGTTTCGGTCTCTGCAAAACTCTCTTGCTGGTAAAAAATTGGCCGACCGAAGCGCCGCTGAAAATCACTTGGCCAAGTTTTTCGACGATAAACCACAAAGTTCTACACTGATGGAATTATGAAGCTACCTGAAAAATGGCAAAAGATCATAGATAATAATGGTCAATATGTACTTGATTAAAATTGATTTTCAGTAAAGAAAATTTTTGTTCAAAAATGTACCAAAAAACAGCGGAGACTTTTTATATGACTTTTTATATTTAGTATTTTGCTCTATGTATAAGGACCACAGTTCACATTCAATAATAAATTTTTGAACCTAGTTTGTAAAGATAATATCCATTTATGTGGAAGATTGAGTAATATCTTTATTATTCTTGGTTTCACTCACCTATGCAAATTGGATATGGCTTACAAGAAATCTGTAAAGCTCTTTAAGCAGGAAAACAATAATTTATTGTTAATAAGTCAATACAGATACTAATAATATCATGCAGTAACATTTTTAGCTTAGTATGGTCCTCGTCAGTTGTTCTTTAACAAGTGTGCATCTTTCAGCTGTTAACAAGTGTGAGTTCTACAAAGACATGTGATGGAGACCATCCCTGTTAGGATGTTCTACATATAAACATTTTGGTATGACACCACATTGACATTTAAACAATTGCAATGCATTAAACTTTGCTAAGACACAAATGCAAATAATATACAATGATTCTCACTTTATATTCTAACAAATGTATAATAAGTTTTTTGTTATACACTGTTACAGTTTATGTTTTTGTACCAAGTTCAGTTTTTTAATACCATATCACCCATAAGTACAAATAAAAAATGCTTTTCAGATTTCTTGTATTTCTTTATAAGTTGCATTACAATTGAGTCTCTGTAGTTCAGCTCTTCGCCAGTCCGACACTCTGTGATCTGTTGTACCCCCACAAGAAATTTTCATATCACAACCATGATCACAACTTGTCCATGTGCGAGAGAGAGAAAATGACATAAAATGAATTGTCAGTTGCTATTCGTTCATTGCGCAGGCATTATAATCGGACTATTTTTTAAATACAGTACACTGTTTACTGTAAATAGTGTTTTTACTGTATCAGTGTTTGTTATTTATCTTTACATAATATGTTTTTACTGTATCAGTGTTTGTTGTTTATCTTTACATAATGTCACAAACAGAAAAAAATGAAAAACGAAAACATGAGACATTGACTGTGGTCAAAAAGGCAGAAAATAATTAATAAACTTGACTTGGGAGAAAAGTTTAGTGATTTGGCTTTGTTTCATGGTATTGGGCGAACCACCATTTATGATATTAAAAAAAATCGGGATAAAATTAAAGATTTTGTGAAAGATTTGAACAGTAAGAGTAGTGACAGGAAAGTCTTAATAAATTTGAGTATATTGATTTGTGTAATTCCATTTTTTCATTGAATATCCAGTAATTCGACAAATCTCTGAAATCTGACAAGCCCTGGAACTATGTGTGTTGGATTATGGAGACTCTACTGTACCTGAAAGTTTATGAATGTTGGATATGGTCCATTTGCACTATATGAGAACACATTATAATGACTTGTTTAAATTTCAAAATCAAATTTAAATTTAAATAATTTAATTAATTTTGTTTAAATTTTAATAAATTGTATGATGTGATAGAAATATAAAATAAGAAATTTTAAACTGTAGTAATAGTTTTTGCTGCTGCTGTTAGAATTTTCAAGTCAAAATTAATGTATAGAAACTGCATTATTAAATTTAAATATAAAGATATATAAGTCTGTTATATTCTGTTCTCAAAACTATTTTGATTTAAGTATATTAAAATCATATTGTACAATATGTAAGCTGCTTTACTCCATGCATAATATTTTACAAGTAATCCTTGACTTAAGTCCACTTATACTTACAATGGCAGTGTCATTAATGATAAATGTAATTGACATAAGATTCTGATCTCTGACCAATGGTCAGAATATACAAAACAGTTGATATACAAAACAAAACAGTTTTGTATATCAGACCATTTTTGTATTTGTTAAGTTTATTACAATAAAGAGGAGTGTAATAATAAATATTGGTAATAGCAATCAATAAATACAGTGGTGCCTTTGTTAATGATGGTAATCTGTTCCAGGATTACTGTCGTTATCCAAGGTGCGATTCCCCATAAGATTTAATTGAAAATTGATGTTATCCAAGGCGCGATTCCCCATAGGATTTAATTGAAAATTGATTAATTCATTCTGGCTCCTCCCCACAACCATAGTAAATATTAAAAATGCAGATAAACTTATTTAAAATGTTCTAAAAATATGGAATATATCATTTATTTATTATATTTTCATTTAAAATGTCTTTAAAATATGAAAAATATCATTTAATTATTATATTTGCTACAAAAAAATTAACATTAATAAAATGAATTTTTCATGAAAACAATTTTTAATTATCAATCTTCACCAGAAGGACAATTTGGCTCACTTCGGAGTTTTTTGACAAACAAACCTATAAACACTGATTAGCACCTTATAGAGTCAATGATTATTATACAGATGAGATTTGATTTTGCATTTGATGGTGAATCAAAAGTGACACCCACTTGCTGATTTATTGTCTATATGAACTGTAGGATCTCGGACAGATATTTTTTTCCTTCTAATGGAATCCGAAACTGCGATGTCACACCACTTGCTGTTGTCAAGTAATATATAATACAAACAAACAATAGAATCTGACTTTGTTTGCAGAATTTAAAATAATAATCGTCTAGAAATTATCTTTAAGAAACTAAAAAGTAGTGAACTGTTGTGCATCTATTTTTAATTAATTAAGTAATGTGTTTTCATAATGTATTGTCAGATTTGAATTGACTGTGATAAAAAAAATAACAGTTAACAACTGAGCTAGCAAATCATGTGATGCGATGAAAAGTTGTTTTACAGAGCTCTATTTTGTCGGAAGTCAACATAATCAGGAGTCATTAACCAAGCCATTTTTTTTCTTAAAGCCACTCAGTTGTTATCTGAGGCCATTGATAACCAAGGCATCACTGTATTAGTATTGGACATTTGAATTAATAACTTCTTCAATTTATTGCAGTGTGATTCGAACTAAACTCTGTTATAAATCAAGGATTATCTTAATACTGCTTATTATATATTACTCAATAATATTTCGAAATGTACAGTAAAAATAGAAAATATGATTGTTGGAATATATGATTTTAAATTTATACTTAATTTTTAAAGAACTTATGTTTGAGTAATGTTCAGATTTAAATAATTATTGTTTCCTAGTTTGGCTAGCTCTGCCTTAGAAAGATTGTAACTCATTACAAACAACTATTGAAAATAGGTTTTATTATTAAATATATCAATGTTTAAATTATAGATTTGTAAATAATGAATACAGTAGGTAATAACAACTTATATGGTGACTTATTCATTTTCAGATATTAACAGATGTGTAAATCTTTTAATTTATTAAATTATCTTATTAATGGTTAAAGTACGCTCATAAATTTCAAAATTTGACAAATAATCCCTAATAATCACAAAAACTTTTTGTGATTATTAATGATATATTTATTGTTTTTAATGCTAAAATTTCTGTTAAAAAAAGAACTTGTTTACATGTAAATAATTTTTGTATTTTAAATTATCTTTGAATTAACATGCTCTATAGCAGCGGTTCTTAAACTTATGTGGTCCGAGGACCCCCTCTTGAACAAAATTTTTTGTGGACCCCATCTCAACCCTAGGCATTTTACGTTGTTCTTGAGACTTAATTTCTGGCTCAATAATTTCATAGGCATTACGCTATAATAAATATTGATAAAAATGTATCGCTGGTTATTTTAATAAATGATCTTGTGCATAAAAATCACAAAAATTATATAAAAATCACAGAACATAATAATAGGTTCATGTTTTATTTATTGCCTTAAAAATATATTTTTTTATTGCTCTGCTTCTTGCCTTTTCATTGTCGTATTGAACTGTTTGCAACAATTTTTTATGATTTCGCAGACCCCTGGTAATGGCTACGCAGACCCCTGGGAGTCCGCAGACCACAGTTTAAGAACTGTTGCTCTATAGTGTCTATACGAATCATTATTCGTGTACTGACATGGATATAAGAAAGATCAAAAACGTTTTAACTAAATATAAACACTCTTTTCTGCTAATAATGCTTGTTATTTATTCAATTTCATAAATTTCATTTGCTAAAGTATCCATTTCTATATACTAAATTTAATTATTGTTTTAAACTTATGCAATTTTTAATAATTAATCAAACTAACAAGCCAAATTTCCCCTGGCGGATAGTTAACAAGTTTGGCTTGTTAGTTTGATTAATTCGTAAAATGGTTTATCCCCTGTTAGTTTGTTGTTTGCAATTTTTAATTTATACAGAATATTTTTGGATAAATTAACCATGTAAGTTGGGGATTTATTGTAATATAATTGCATTTTATTTTTATTTATTAAATTTCATCTCTCTATAGATAACGTAAAAGCACTTTTTCGAAGAGCTAAAGCTCACGTTGGTGCTTGGAATCCAGAGGAAGCACGAAGTGACTTTCATCGTGTGTTAGAGCTAGACCCTAGTTTAGGAAATATTGTCAGAAATGAACTGAAACTGTTAGATCTGGCTGAAAAAGAAAAAAACAAAGAAGATAAAGCCAAACTTTGTGGTAAAATTTTCTCTTGATTAAAAAGATCCGTTTTTTTATATATTTAATAAAATGCTGTGTTATTTATCTATAAACATATTTATATTTTGGATCTTAACAGAGGAAATAAAACAAAATCCTTTTCAGTATTTATCATGTTTTTAATCAGCATGTAAGAATTATTAGCAAGAAAAAAATTGTTTTGTACAAAATCTTTTATGTTGTTAATATTGTTAAATTTAAAGCTGTGAAAATTTATTCCTGTGATTGTTAAAATTTTATATGTATTATTATATTGTTATATATTGTATATAGTAACTAGTCACTTTCGTTACATATTGCATTAGGCTCCTTTCACACTGCCAACGATAACGACCAAAGACTAACGACAACGATCAAAGAACAAAGACAACAACCGAAAACAAGACTACTTATTTTAACTTATCGCTTAGCTGTTCACATCTATTCGAAGACAACTACGATAATTTATATCAAGCAGTGAAAACGTTTGTTTTAATAGTCAGCAAATATGGATCCATTTGTGGTAACATTAATTTTTCCACGAAAAAAATTATAAAATTATTAATAAATCTTGATAATCTTTACGAGAAACATCATACAGCAAAGGTCTCTCTCGTACAGCCGAAATAATTTCCTCCATTTTATAAAAATGCTTTGTCCTGATTGGTCGAAGTAGAACGACGACGACTAAATCTTGAATCTTGGTCAAGATCAGAATGACTAGCGACATCGACCGTTTCAGGATGACGACTAACAGAAACAAGTGTGAACATATAGGCGACCTTGACGAAGCGACAGAGACCAAGTCTTTGGTTGTTGTTGCTGGCAGTGTGAAAGAAGCCTTATTTGTGTTAAAAATATAATTTAAAGTTGTCATAAATAAATATATTTATTATATAACAATTTGTGAAGTTTAATTTTTCATTTTTAATGTATTAATTTATGTTGAAAATACGAAAATTGATTCTGAAAATCCAGATGATTATAAAATTATAAAAATTACTGTATTTTATAAAAAAAAAAAAAAAAAAAAAAAGTGGAATTCTAACACGTCACGCCTTGTGCATACGTTAAATGGTCGTATTTACTGTAGTTGTAGCTCGCATCATCGTGATATACATGTTTAATAATGATTAAATTTAACGCGTGTACGACTGTGTTTCGATACATGTTTTCACATAAAATTATTAGCGGAATTATTGGGATTTCAATGCAGTTGGCGTCGTCTTCCGCTGCTACAATGTAGCAACTGAAGAAGATGCCAAGTCATTGAACACTTGACACTTTTTTGCTGGCCAATATCATTGGATTACTAAAAGAGCCGAAAAGTTTGTATGGCGCATCATAACTGAAAAGTGAAAAAATTGACGCACGAACTATAACAGGTTGGCCATCCCTGCCTTAGACAGTTTTCCAGTTTATACAGATTTCATTCTGGCATTAAAAACCTCAACATTCAATGCATTTATACTATATTATTATTCCATATTATTTAATAGTATATAAATATAGTACCAAATTATGGTGTTAGTGTACATAATAACATGCATATGGCATTTTTGAAAAACAAATAAACTGGACATACAATGCTGTATTAAAAAAACATGCAACAAATAAGACTAACAAGTTTTTTGGTTTTAAAATTTCACTTAAAAGTACTGGTACAAAAATTACAAATAGTTTATTTTGACTTCCACATTCGTCAAGTGTTTTTTATTTTGCATGTTAAACATGCTTCTCTTTCCACGATTGTATGTATTTGTCATTCTTCTTTTATTTTATCCTTGTGCTTGAGATTTTCCACATTGAATTTAACTGCCAGTTCTTTGGTTTCATTTTATTCTCTTTGCTATGTTCAATGAAATCAAATTTTAACTATAATGTTTCATTCAGTCATTTCAAGAAAAACATAAAAAATAAAAAAATGATAATGAAAACAAAATTGAAACTAATTAAAGCCACGTTGCTGCATATTACAGCCTGATAAATGCCAAAATTCAGGCAGACTAGGCTTGATTCCAATTCTGATAAAAAGAATTTTCTAAGATTATTCAAATACAGTATCATTATGCTCACTAACTAATAACTGCCTAAACTCCTACTAATACGTAGAACATTAAAAGTACTAACAAGCAGTAGAGAAAACACTCATAAATCTTTAATGAACAAACGTTTTCGGCTCTTTAAAGCCATCCGGATGGCTTTAAAACTCTGGCATTAAAAACCTCAACATTCAATGCATTTATACTATACAGTATTATTATTCCATATTATTTAATAGTATATAAATATAGTACCAAATTATGGTGTTAGTGGTATTGTCATGGTAGAACACTATATCTTTTCTGTTAATCAATTCTGGCTGCTTCTATTTGATGGAATCACTTAATTTGTCCAATTGGTGGCAGTACACTTCCAAATTAATTGTGGAATTGTATGGTAGAAGCTCAAAAAAAACAATTCCCTTGAAATTCCACCAAACAAAGAGCATCATTTTTTTATGTATATAGGGTCTCGGAGTGCTTTTAGCCAGTTCATTTCTTCTGCTCCATGATCACTTGCATTCAAGTTTGTTGTAAACAATCCATTTTTCATCAACAGTTATGACCCACTTCAGAAAGGAATCATTTTCTTCACGTTTGAGCAGCAAATCACAAATGTCGATTTGCAATAGAGTAAATCTTTCTTTGAGAACATGCGGAACCCAGATATCAACGTTTCAAAATGGTTGTGAACAATTGAATTCAATAAATTCAATCTTTTAGCAATTTCTCATGTTGTTATTCAGCAGTTTTCTTCAACCAATATCTTTATTTTGTCATCATCAGCTTCAACTAACTTTCCTGCACATTTTTAACATCAAAATTGTCAGAATGAAATTTTGCAAACTAGTTTTGGCACTGGCATTCTGTTAACACATCATCTCCCTACATTTCACATAACTTTTTTCTTGCTTGAACACATTCTTAATTTTTCATTAATAAAAAAGCAAAACATGCTGAAAATCTCCATTTTTGATAAGACACCAGAAAAATCTACTGCACAGAATCAAAAAAAAAATTTTTATAAATATATCTTGAAATGTCAGCTGTTGAAATTTATAATTACAATATGGCTTAGAATGAAATTGGCAGGTAAAAATACAACTAACGCCACTGGTGAGGAAAAAAGAAATTACTTTCCGAAGAACCCAATATATAAGATCGGAAGAGCGGTTCAGCAGGAATGCCGAATACAGTACAGTAGGTAATAACAACTTATATGGTGACTTATTCATTTTCAGATATTAACAGATGTGTAAATCTTTTAATTTATTAAATTATCTTATTAATGGTTAAAGTACGCTCATAAATTTCAAAATTTGACAAATAATCCCTAATAATCACAAAAACTTTTTGTGATTATTAATGATATATTTATTGTTTTTAATGCTAAAATTTCTGTTAAAAAAAGAACTTGTTTACATGTAAATAATTTTTGTATTTTAAATTATCTTTGAATTAACATGCTCTATAGCAGCGGTTCTTAAACTTATGTGGTCCGAGGACCCCCTCTTGAACAAAATTTTTTGTGGACCCCATCTCAACCCTAGGCATTTTACGTTGT
Source organism: Olivierus martensii (assembly GCA_000484575.1). NCBI lineage: Eukaryota > Metazoa > Arthropoda > Arachnida > Scorpiones > Buthidae > Olivierus > Olivierus martensii. The sequence goes on from AYEL01072153.1 coordinate 11,935, forward strand.
TCTTGAGACTTAATTTCTGGCTCAATAATTTCATAGGCATTACGCTATAATAAATATTGATAAAAATGTATCGCTGGTTATTTTAATAAATGATCTTGTGCATAAAAATCACAAAAATTATATAAAAATCACAGAACATAATAATAGGTTCATGTTTTATTTATTGCCTTAAAAATATATTTTTTATTGCTCCATGCTTCTTGCCTTTTCATTGTCGTATTGAACTGTTTGCAACAATTTTTTATGATTTCGCAGACCCCTGGTAATGGCTACGCAGACCCCTGGGAGTCCGCAGACCACAGTTTAAGAACTGTTGCTCTATAGTGTCTATACGAATCATTATTCGTGTACTGACATGGATATAAGAAAGATCAAAAACGTTTTAACTAAATATAAACACTCTTTTCTGCTAATAATGCTTGTTATTTATTCAATTTCATAAATTTCATTTGCTAAAGTATCCATTTCTATATACTAAATTTAATTATTGTTTTAAACTTATGCAATTTTTAATAATTAATCAAACTAACAAGCCAAATTTCCCCTGGCGGATAGTTAACAAGTTTGGCTTGTTAGTTTGATTAATTCGTAAAATGGTTTATCCCCTGTTAGTTTGTTGTTTGCAATTTTTAATTTATACAGAATATTTTTGGATAAATTAACCATGTAAGTTGGGGATTTATTGTAATATAATTGCATTTTATTTTTATTTATTAAATTTCATCTCTCTATAGATAACGTAAAAGCACTTTTTCGAAGAGCTAAAGCTCACGTTGGTGCTTGGAATCCAGAGGAAGCACGAAGTGACTTTCATCGTGTGTTAGAGCTAGACCCTAGTTTAGGAAATATTGTCAGAAATGAACTGAAACTGTTAGATCTGGCTGAAAAAGAAAAAAACAAAGAAGATAAAGCCAAACTTTGTGGTAAAATTTTCTCTTGATTAAAAAGATCCGTTTTTTTATATATTTAATAAAATGCTGTGTTATTTATCTATAAACATATTTATATTTTGGATCTTAACAGAGGAAATAAAACAAAATCCTTTTCAGTATTTATCATGTTTTTAATCAGCATGTAAGAATTATTAGCAAGAAAAAAATTGTTTTGTACAAAATCTTTTATGTTGTTAATATTGTTAAATTTAAAGCTGTGAAAATTTATTCCTGTGATTGTTAAAATTTTATATGTATTATTATATTGTTATATATTGTATATAGTAACTAGTCACTTTCGTTACATATTGCATTAGGCTCCTTTCACACTGCCAACGATAACGACCAAAGACTAACGACAACGATCAAAGAACTAAAGACAACAACCGAAAACAAGACTACTTATTTTAACTTATCGCTTAGCTGTTCACATCTATTCGAAGACAACTACGATAATTTATATCAAGCAGTGAAAACGTTTGTTTTAATAGTCAGCAAATATGGATCCATTTGTGCTAACATTAATTTTTCCACGAAAAAAATTATAAAATTATTAATAAATCTTGATAATCTTTACGAGAAACATCATACAGCAAAGGTCTCTCTCGTACAGCCGAAATAATTTCCTCCATTTTATAAAAATGCTTTGTCCTGATTGGTCGAAGTAGAACGACGACGACTAAATCTTGAATCTTGGTCAAGATCAGAATGACTAGCGACATCGACCGTTTCAGGATGACGACTAACAGAAACAAGTGTGAACATATAGGCGACCTTGACGAAGCGACAGAGACCAAGTCTTTGGTTGTTGTTGCTGGCAGTGTGAAAGAAGCCTTATTTGTGTTAAAAATATAATTTAAAGTTGTCATAAATAAATATATTTATTATATAACAATTTGTGAAGTTTAATTTTTCATTTTTAATGTATTAATTTATGTTGAAAATACGAAAATTGATTCTGAAAATCCAGATGATTATAAAATTATAAAAATTACTGTATTTTATAAAAAAAAAAAAAAAGATTGTAATATAAATTCAATGAGACTGCACTAAACACAAACTGAAAATAATAATACTCAAAAGCTCTTTAGCAGTCAAAAGATTTGTTATAAATATAATGTGTATGTTCAGTCCATGAGAGTTTTTCATCAATTATTACTCCCAAATATTTAAGATTGGAAGACTCAAGATGTATTAAACTCCCATATAACGTGTTCTGATATAACGAAATCGCTCTTTTGTAACACTAATTCGTGTAATTTTACATATTGAAAGTGTCGCGCAAGACATTATCCCTTTCAAGATGGCATCGCGCACAGGTATCGATACTTCGTTGTGATAAGTACTTTTTCATATAGCTACTTATCGGTTCCGTTTCAGCGATTGATTTACATACCGATTTACTACTAGTATCAATAATATGACTAAAATATTATGCAAAAATCTCGGATTCCGTGAAAAGCAGAATCTTGCCTCTAATGTTAAGTTTATAAAAATGATAAAAGCTCTTTAAGCAAAAATGATTTACATTCATTCTTCAGGATACATTTTTGATTTAAATAATTTTGACATGATGATATTAGTGTTATAATTTAGTGTTGATTCATACAATATATATTAAGGTTAATTATAAGCTGTAGGATTTAACTTGCAGTTTAAATTGCCCTTATATTTTTCTGTAAATTAATTTTTCCTTGAACAAATATTCAACTTTACGATATTCTAAATATCTTTTCATTATACAGTAAAACCTGTGTAAGCTAGACACTGCACAAACTGGAAACTAAACAAGGAAAATATTTTTATTCCCAATTTCCATAGAAATAGCGAAGAAAATATCTGTATAACGGGGAAAGTATTTAAAAATTCCACTGAATAAAAAACACCTGTATAAGATGGAAAAATAATAATTTTTTTCAAATTTTCATTTAGAATTGGAATAAGAAACTATCTATTCTGAAAGTGAAATTAACTGTTAGTCATAGTAATTCAATTATAGTAGTGCATATTACTTATCAAACTGAATTTGGCAGTTTGATTAAACAATATGCAGTATTCTAATATAAAATTAATGATACTGTTACGAAGAACATTAAAAGCAATAGAGGCAATACTAAAAAGCAAATGAGAAAATTCATAAATCTTTAATGAACAAACGTTTTCGGCTCTTTAAAGCCATCCGGATGGCTTTAAAGAGCCGAAAACGTTTGTTCATTAAAGATTTATGAATTTTCTCATTTGCTTTTTAGTATTGCCTCTATTGCTTTTAATGTTCTTCGTAACAGTATCATTAATTTTATATTAGAATACTGCAAATTGTTTAATCAAACTGCCAAATTCAGTTTGATAAGTAATATGCACTACTATAATTGAATTACTATGACTAACAGTTAATTTCACTTTCAGAATAGATAGTTTCTTATTCCAATTCTAAATGAAAATTTGAAAAAAATTATTATTTTTCCATCTTATACAGGTGTTTTTTATTCAGTGGAATTTTTAAATACTTTCCACGTTATACAGATATTTTCTTCGCTATTTCTATGGAAATTGGGAATAAAAATATTTTCCTTGTTTAGTTTCCAGTTTGTGCAGTGTCTAGCTTACACAGGTTTTACTGTATAATGAAAAGATATTTAGAATATCGTAAAGTTGAATATTTGTTCAAGGAAAAATTAATTTACAGAAAAATATAAGGGCAATTTAAACTGCAAGTTAAATCCTACAGCTTATAATTAACCTTAATATATATTGTATGAATCAACACTAAATTATAACACTAATATCATCATGTCAAAATTATTTAAATCAAAAATGTATCCTGAAGAATGAATGTAAATCATTTTTGCTTAAAGAGCTTTTATCATTTTTATAAACTTAACATTAGAGGCAAGATTCTGCTTTTCACGGAATCCGAGATTTTTGCATAATATTTTTGTCATATTATTGATACTAGTAGTAAATCGGTATGTAAATCAATCGCTGAAACGGAACCGATAAGTAGCTATATGAAAAAGTACTTATCACAACGAGAATATCTGTGCGCGACGCCATCTTGAAAGCGACAACGTCATGTGCGACAATACCTGTGCGGCGACGCCATCTTGAAATAATAATGTCTTGCGCGACACTCAATATGTAAAATTACACGAATTAGTGTTACAAAAGAGCGATTTCGTTATATCAGAACACGTTATATGGGAGTTTAATACATCTTGAGTCTTCCAATCTTAAATATTTGGGAGTAATAATTGATGAAAAACTCTCATGGACTGAACATACACATTATATTTATAACAAAGCCTTGATCTCTTTAAATCTACTCAGTAGCATTGCAGGCAATGGCTGGGGCCTTAATACAAATATTATGAAAATTATGTACAACAATTTAATAGAGCCGATACTAACATATGCTGCCGAAAGTTGGGGCAATGCTATTTTAAAACATCATATTAAAAATAAACTATTAAGCTTTCAAAGATTAATAGCCCTAAAAATTTGTAAGGCTTTTAGAACCTCTCCAACTAATGCCCTTCTAATAATGGCTGGAATAACACCAATCGATCTAAAATTTAAAAAATTGATTTGGATCAATAAATGTATTAATTATCCTGAAAATCTTACTAATACAAAGGACTTTTGTTTATATGTAGGACTTGATTTTAAATGTGAAGAACTCGCTGAAATCATAATCAAAAATAAAATAGACATCAAATTAACTGAAGAGCATCCAATACATCCTTCAAATAACAGCATGATAAAAATTACTTATAATGATAATAATTTTATTAATCAATACAACAGTCTAAAAATCTATACTGATGGTTCTAAATGCAACGACAGGGTTGGAACAGGCATAATTGTTTTCAATGTAAACGACACTATTCTATATCAAGGCTACTTTAAACTTAGTTCATATTGTACTATTTTACAAGCAGAACTTTATGGTATTCTAAGAGCTCTCCAATTTATAAAATTCAACAAATTTCAAGGAAATTATCAAATCTTTACCGACAGTAAAGTAGCTCTACAAGCTATTAATAACGTCAACAGTAAATACTTTTTGGTGCAAGAAATACATGAAATATTGTATTCCATAAACAGAGGCAAAAATATTTTTTTCAATTGGGTACGCGGTCACTCCGGTATAGAAGGAAATGAAAAAGCCGATTTTTTAGCCAAAAAAGCTGCTGACTCAGTTCATCCAATCAAATATAATAGAGTCCCTATAATATTTATAAAAAATTTTATAAATAACTTGATAAACGAAAAATGGCAAGAGCAATGGGTCAATTCCTCCACTGGAAGACATGCATTTTCTTTTATACCTAACATTAGTAATTTACAAAAAAATGAACATTTTATCCCCAATGCCTTTATCTCACAAGTTATCACGGGTCATGGTAGATTCAATCATTATTTTAAAAGATTCCAGATTAAAAACACTGACCAATGTAACTGTGGACAAGGAACCCAAGATGTAAAACATTTTCTTTTTTACTGCCCACTCTATAATACTCTTAGAGATGATTTCGAAAGAATTGCTCTTCTAAAAGGATATAACTGGCCTTGTCATTTAAACCTAATCATTGACGATATCAACATTCACAAAGCACTTAAGGAATACCTAATAAAGACTGCAGCTCTTATCCCCGATTTCAGTGGGAACTAAAACCATTGTTGTAAAATTGTAAAAGACTAAGAAGAAAAAGACTTCTCATAATAATTAATCTAAGAAGAAAAGACTTCTCAACTAGTACGAAAATGGACGTGCTACTAATTTTTATATTTTTAATTTGTGTTTGTTCTAAAAAAAAAAAAATTGTTAATTGTTTCTATTCATATTACGTTTATTGTTACTCTATTTCCTTAATTTAATTATCGTTTAATGTTTAAATTTCTAATTTATTTAATCAATTGTTATATTAACATTTGTTATTATTTGATTAATTATTTTATATATTCCCAATATTATATATATTACCAATTATTATTTATTTTCTTAAATTTCTAATTTATATAATCAATTATCTAAATCATTTGTTATTTAATCAAACATTGCTTATTTTATTCATTTTATTTTATCTAATCAATCTTTTTATTTTGTTAATTATAGTCACTTATTTTATGTTAAAAATTTTATTTTATGTTATTATATTATTTATTTTATGTTAAAATTCTGTAACAATATTATATTTTGTAACCTGTAATAAGCAAATTGTTCAAATCAAATTTAATAAATGGCGAATACGGTCTCCACTTCCCTAGTGGCCTATCACACTCCTGATAGGATCCTTTTCCTTTCCTCCTACTCTCCTTCATCTCACTTCCTTTCTTTTTTCTAAGGCTAAACCAGTGAGTACAGCCTTCTATCTCTTTGTTTTCCTCCTCCTCCTATAATACATCTTGAAAGTGTCGCGCAGGAATTATATTCGAACTTTTTGGCAGGAACACTTTCAAGATGTCACGTAGCGTTTTACTTATTGTTCAATATAGCAGCGGTATATGGTTCGTTTACCAATTCTGACAAGGAGAGGACTCGAGGGCCGGAAAACGGAATGAAACGAAATTTATTTCTGTAAGAGTTCTTGACTAGTACTAAAACACAGTAAAAGGTTAGAGGCAATGGCTAGCCATTATGGAGAAAAATGACCTCGAAGAAAGACGCGACGAAAGTATACCAGTTCGTTATACTAACTAACAACGAGTTGTCGTGGCAGCGTGGTTAAGCGGCAAACTTCCATGCGGTCGGCCCGAGTTCTATTCCCCTCTAACCTTTTACTGTGTTTTAGTACTAGTCAAGAACTCTTACAGAAATAAATTTCGTTTCATTCCGTTTTCCGGCCCTCGAGTCCTCTCCTTGTGAGATAAATTTTTCGAAATATCTTCTAATCGGTGCCGCTTTCGTTCATGGTTCTATTATAATTTTTGATCAATTTGATGAGATCTATCGAATGGTATCGCATTTGGCAATTCCGTGAAAAGCAGAATCCAGCCATTAAATATATGTTTTTGTAAAAATTTTCCTGGCTGAATTCTGCTTTACACGGAATTGCCAAATATGATACCATTCGATAGATCTCATCAAATTGGTCAAAAATTATAATAGAATCATGGACGAAAGCGGCACCGATTAGATATTTCCAAAAATTTACCTCAGAATCGGTAAACGAACCATGTACTGCTGCCATATTGAACGAGAAGTAAAACGTCACCTGACCATCATCGTAATGACGAAAGCTGCCATGTAAACCATTGTGTTATAAACCATAATGGTATGTTTGGTTTTTACACCTTGTCAGCTGCCATGTAAACTATTGTGTTATAAACCATAATGGTATGTTTGGTTTTTACACCTTGTCTAAAAACCAAAAATACGCCGGGAATTATTCTCCGATTATATGGTTTATGATTTTATGCTGAAATCCATAAGTTACTTATGCAATTTATGGATTTATATAGTATATAGACATTAATATATAATATATTCTGTATTTGCATCAAGATGTAAATTATAATCTATTAAAATCTTGAAAGTGTTCTTTCCAAGGAGTTTGAATATAATTCTTGGGCGATACCTTCAAGAAGAGAAGACCTATTAGAGTAAACACTCGTATAACGTGTTCTATTATAACACGAATTCATATTACGAAATACAGTAGTTCTTCTATAACACGAATTCGTGTAATTTTACATCTTGAAAGTGTCGAGCAAGACATTGTTCCTTTCAAGATGGCAACGCACACAGGTATCGATACTTCGTGATAAGTACTTTTTCATATAGCTACTTATTGGTTCCGTTTTCGCAACTGATTTATATACCGTTTACTACTAGTAATATGACTAAAAATATTATGCAAAAATCTCGGATTCCGTGAAAAGCAGAATGTTGCCTATTTAATCATAATGATGGCAGACATTATTATGTTACAACGCCTCCTGCGAATTTTATCTTTTTAGAGGAATTAAGTTATAATTTAATTTTTAAATTATTAATAACAGACAAAAAATTTTGGCTGTCGCAGAAATCCAAGGATTAGATCTTTCTAATGATATCTTACAGGAATCGGTAGTGGTTCGACTGCAAAAGGATATTCAGCCAGCCAATGCGTTTTCCTATTAATATATATGACGAGATGATTATCATCAAATGAATGATTAAATTTATGAAAATGATAATTAAAATTGCGCAACAACAATTTTCATATGGTTTACAACCAAAGTTATTTTTTAAATTTAAGAGATTTAATATCAATAGTCCATAAAATAATTTTTAATCAATAATGAAAATAATAATTTATATTGTTTTATAGAGAAAACATTGCTTTAATTAGTACATCTTATAGTTTCTATATCATTGAAGTACTAATAGGGGAAGGTGGGGCAAAACCGGATACCCCTGTATCTTTGTGATGATTCCAATAGGAACTGAATTGGAGATTATGGTGCAACCATTGTCTCCAATTCAGTTCCTATTTGCATAATGGTGGCCTAGAAGTAGTCTGTATATTTGCTGCTGCATTGCAGCGGTCATTATGGTGATACAACTTGTACCCAGTTTTGCCATCTTCGCCTACTTCTTTTCTTTTTTAAAATGAACTTTTACAACAATTATTTTAAGTAAATCATTATATGTCACTCCAGATGATAGAATAAATAAAAAATACTCAAAAGATAGATAACATTGTAAGGATTCGGGCACCGCGCCCCATCCGCCCTTGGTTCGGCGCTGATTC
>AYEL01072154.1:0-15127 GCA_000484575.1 Olivierus martensii
TGTTCGAAAAATGTTGACAGATGTTCTAAAAATGTTAATTGGTTGTGACGTCGTTTGACAACCTTCTCGAAGATCGTATTCAGCGACGTCTTATGAAATGGTCACATGACTAGAGAAATCGCATCTGATGTCAGATTGCAGTCGATGCCATCGACTAGTTTGCGGCCGGCCTTAGAGCCCGTATTCAGCGATGTCTTATGAAATGGTCACGTGACTAGAGAAATCGCATCTGATGTCAGATCGCAGTCGATGCCATCGACTAGTTTGCGGCCGGCCTTAGAGCCCATTAGAAGTTGGCCAATACCCATGATGGATTCCCAACTCCACCACTGAATACAGAATGTTATTCTTTCAACCATATCCTTATGTCTTCCACTTCACAGAACGTGATGGTTGAAGCATGTGGTTCAATAGGACAGGTCCAGAACCCTCATGAAAACTGGAGGCATGGGACCTGGAATTGTACATAAATCTCTAAAGTGAAAAGCAACTGCTTTATCATGTGGACATCTAACTGATTTCTAACAAAAAACCAGTAAACAATGATGCCATTACAGAGATCCCTATGTAATTTTACACCAGCTTTTAACTTGTGGTTATTAAGTAGCAGGCATGTCAGTGCCTATTATTGCCCATATAGCATCAACCAGATGATTAAAGAATGGAGTTCTATAAGCCAGACTTGGACTTTATTGAAAAATCTGGAGATATAGGACCACAAATTGAATTCAGCATCCACAATGCTAATAAAAAATAAAAGATATAATATGGTATTGATTGTATCATCATCATCAAAGCATAACAAAATCACTTAAATTCAATGAAAATGCCATTTGTAACAGTCATAGAAAAATAAACATCACTATTTTTCTATTGAAAAATATATGATAAAGTATTGGCTTACATCAAGAGGATCCAGATTCAATTCCAGATCCCACATATCAGAATTTTTTTGATTGTATTCAGCACTAAGCCTATGAATCCTATTCATTATGTTATGGCCAAACATATCAGCCTGAATTAATTAGTATTGTGAGGAAGTTAACTCTGACCTGTCCTATTTTATTTTATTATGCACTATCATTTATCGTTATTTTCTTAATATCTAACGTATTATACTTTAGTTTACGAGTTAACTTACTTCCACCTTACGTATTAATTTTGGTTTATGAGTTGACTTACTTCCACGTTCTTCGTCGTAGTAGTTAGCAATCACGTGTTACAGAATCGGAAACCGTCCTCTGGAAAAGCTGTCCTGGGTAATCCTTCTTCGTCGTAGTAGTTAGCAATCACGTGTTACGGAATCGGAAACCGTCCTCTGGAAAAGCTGTCCCGGGTAATAATGTCATCATCTAATTTAAATACTTTTACCACTGATCCGATATGAGAAAGTAAGAATGATCTCGTATTGATGTTTTGTTCTTGTATAATTAAATTGTAAAGAGGATGACATGAATTAATAACTCTGTAAGCTAATAAGTTTAAACATGTTACGTATATTTATGTAAATGAAGCAAAACAGGACTGTACGTTACTCGGATAAAAAGTCAACGCAACCAACGATTCACCGAGGTGTTGTACTGACGTAAGGTTGGCTAAGTGACATTAGAATTCTTGTAAAAGTCTACGACACTTGGATAAAAAGCCAACGCAACCAACGATTCACCAAGGTGTTGTACTGACGTAAGGTTGGCTAAGTGACATTAGAATTCTTGTAAAAGTCTACGATTGTTTGAAGTTTTTATCAGTGGTGGAGGTAGAAGAGTTAAGTAGTATTTAAGGTTTCTTTTTTGTGAATAATTGATTGTTGGTATTTGAATTGGATTAAACAAGTTTTGTTGATTAATTGATTTGTTGCTTTATTGTTGTTTCAATAAAGCATTTATTAACACTTTTTGTAAATGTTTTGAGTCTAATAAATTTATATTTTTTCATTATTTAACTTGTTTGAGAATTTCTTCAATTTATTAGCATAAGTTTTTAACATCATTGTTCATTCTAGTTCTAACACTTAATCGGTATTTTTAGTTGTAAGTTCCGATTTCTGGTTTTGTTTCGTCGGTTAGACATTATATTGTTGTTAGACTGTTTTGAAGTTAATTATTTTTAAGTTAGAGTTTAACTAAAGACCTGAAGTTAGACATTATATTGTTGTTAAACTGTTTTGAAGTTAATTATTTTTAAGTTAGAGTTTAACTAAAGACCTGAGCTCAGGCCAAAATCTGGAAATTGCAGAGTCGTTAACCGTTAGGATTGGTTAGAAATAGTATTATTGATCTTCGTTAAAATTTGCGACTTTGCAGTATATGCTTTCTGTTTCAAACCTAAGGATCCAGAATTGAATCAGCTCCTATTTGAAATATATAAATGAGAGTTCTGAATGATGTAAAAATAGAACAAATGGTGATATTAGCACTGATTATCTTCTTCTCCTTTAACAAACTATAGTTTAATCAATTTTTGAAATATTTATTATAAATTTCTTAGAGCTCATATATTAAATTTTTAATGCAAATTAGATTAACTTGTAAAATCATGATATTGTATATGGAAGCCTCATAAATTGGATTTGATCTAGTAAATATTTTTCTTGTTACAGTTAAAACAATCTGGCTAAATGTTCAACAACACTAGAGTCTCACAAGCCAATTTTAAAAAATTATGTCCTAGGCCTGTGGTGGCGAACCTATGGCACACACACCAGAAATGGCATGCAGAACAATTTTTCTGGTACGTGGCACATATTTATATATATATACATATATAGAATGTTAAGCTAAAATTTTATATTTTTCAAATTTCCAGCCGCAGAAAATTCGCGTTGTGACCGTATAACTCTAAGTCACTTCTATTCTACTTGCAGATGTGTGTATGCCGTTGTGGTGTTAGGTCAACTTAATCATTTTTGCTTCCATATGTAACTCGATTCAAAATCTGTTAATTGCATTTCAAGTTCGTCCAATTTTAACCAGTCAAATGTTCAATTCTTCTTCATTTCTGTTTATATGGAGGGTGTAGCCACTGCTTTGTCCTCTGAGATGTATAAATTGATGATTATTACAGTTGATGTGTAGCTTGAATATATTGTTCTAGGGCTTGAATATATCTGGAAATATTTCCGGTATTTTGAGGCCAGTAGAGAGTCGCCAGGTTAGTGATCGTTGAGATGTTGATGCCTGAATTTGTGCTCAAACAGGTACAATAGGGAGCATATTGTACACATTCTGTCCAGAAATGGAAAGGAGTTTCTCAGATATGACAGTGCAGACAGTTTGGTGATTGACTCAGTCAACGGGAATAGAGGAAGGAATTCAAACAGGTATTGGTATGTAGACGAAATGTTAAATTCAGATAAATGGAAAGGAGTTTCTCAGGTATGACAGTGCAGACAGTTTGGTGATTGACTCAGTCGACGGGAATAGAGGAAGGAATTCAAACAGGTATTGGTATGTAGACGAAATGTTAAATTCAGGCTATCTGCACTATTATATCAGGATACATGATAAATTTATGTAGTTTCTACAAATTATCTAAACTGAATGAATCTTGATGAAAACTCACTGATTATAGAGTTAATAACATCTGAAAATTCTGTAGTTAATTTAGCTCCATCTGGTTTTTCATGAAAGTTCAAATCTGTGAAGAATTTTTTCAAATTTTGGAAAATATTTGAAGCTTTTGGAAATGCCTGAATTAGATCAAACATGCCAATGATAGTCTTATTGAAACCTTGCAATTTAAAATTTAATTCATTCAAATTTAGGCATAAATCTGCCGAAAACATTAATTTTGAGGTCCATTCAATATATATATGTTACCATCAAAACCCGATTTGCCTACTTGAAACTAGTTTGAACAAAGACCATTAGTGAATACTAGTATTAACTTAGTCAATACTAGAATTCACTAAGACATTTTAGTGAATTCTAGTATTGGCTAAACAAAGTGAATTATTTACAGTTTTTACTAGTTAAAAACAGATAGTTAAAGGCGTTTTGATTTGTTCAGTTTATGAAAAACCGAGCTTTTCATTCTAGAATAAAATGGTTGCCCTATCAAGTCATGTTCAGGTTAGACCCAAGAATAGAACTCACAACTTCAGCATTCCCATCAGATGTTCTTGAAAACATTGAAGATGAGGACGAACTTCAGAGACTGAAATAAATTTGTTTAATACTTTAAGGGCCGGTTGCACGAGTCTTATTCTGCAGATTAAAACAGGCATTAATCTGCACTGAAATAAATTTGTTTAATACATTAAGGGCCGGTTGCACGAGTCTTATTCTGCAGATTAAAACAGGCTTTAATCTGCAGATTTAGCTTGCTGCGTTGCACGATGTCAAATCTCTAGGATAAACTACCGATTAACTTAACCGGCCGAATTAAGGCGGGTTAAAATTTATTCTACAGATTAGCTAGCAAAACAATATGGCGGACTACAGTAGCTCCGAATCCGAAGTTGAAAATGATCTCAATTTAGATTATTTGGATTACATTTATCTTAATACAGAACGGATATTTACAGGAAAGATACAGATTTACTGTTTATAATGATGATAACTTTCATGCGAGGTTTCGTTTTAATCAAATCAATGATTTTATGGCTATTGTCAGAGAGGTAAAGAGAATATGCACTTTATAAATCAAAAGTTGTTATTTTATTTTAAATTTATAAATTAAATTGTTATTAACATATTATATATACATATATGTGTATATATATTATAACCACATATGTTGATGTACAGTACAAGAGTAAATAATAAACTAGAAATAAAGATGTATATTTTCAGATCTAGTTAGATCTAACATAGTATATCCATTATCGCAAAGTATTCGAGTTTGTGCTAGTGTATGTTTAATTATACATATCATATACAGTACACTTAATTCTGTTTTCACTTAATTCTGTTTCTGTTTCACTTTAATTCTATTTTTACACGATAGATACAAGGTACGTTCTCGAAAAATGCGTGTAAAAAATATACAGTATCAATGGTAAAACATAGAAGATAGCTTCCAGAAATAATATAATAAATCCTATAAAAAATCGTGTTAGAATCCTATTTATACCTTTTATGTATTTGTTACTATTTAGAAAATGCCCAAAATATGATTATGAAAAAAATATCTTTTGTAGATTGGAATTTGACGTTTGTCGAAAAAGTTCTCAATGCCTGAAGAGGTATCAGATACAGATATTTCTTTGAGGATGGCAGCTAGGAAACTGGCAATGGCACCACAAGGGTTCACAACGTTGTGTTTGCAAGAAAGTTGCATTTTGAAAAGATGCTTACACAAGAAGAAAGGAATTCTCTGCAACTCTAAATGTCATAACAGTTTTCCATGTGGAAACAAATAATGTACATCATAAATATATTTCTTCTGCAAATTTCAGTTACTATGTTCATAAATATATTTATTTTGTAGATTTCAGTTACTATGTTTTTATTTTTCCCCTAACACATGATTGCACGATTAGGAAGATATCGGGCTTATCCTCGTAAAAGAAATTTTAGGTAATACTAGTTTACACTAGTCATATCGAGTTTTAATTAGAGAAGTTTTAGTGAAAACCAGAAGTTTCTAATAAATATAGTAATTCAGTATTGATTAGTTAATACTAGTATTCGCGAATGGACTTTGTTAAAACTAGTTTCAACTAGGGAAATCAAGTTTACTTTTAACTAATTTCGGGTTTTGATGGTAACATATATATATATATTCCTATAACAAACTATCTGGCACGTTAGTACATTAAGAAATATAACTTTTTAAATTTTTGGCACGCCAACAGAGTCTAAAATATTGGTCTGCTTGTTTGTGCTTAGTATTTGTTTAATAGTTATTTAAACACTGTCGAGAGCACTTAAGATTTTAGTTTTTAGTTTTATTTTGTATTAGAAAAAGGTTTGCCACCCGTCGTAGGCACTGTATATTTTTCTAAATCACTTTAATAGAGAATTATGGCCTATAGGCCAAATACTACTTATGAAGAAATAGTATTTAGAATAGTATTTATCTTATGAAGAAATAGTATTTATCTTATCCTAAAAGCCTGCTTAAAGGATAAGATGACCATTTACCTAGATTTTCAGGAATAATCATTAAAAACGAGATTATCTTGCATTAATTTTGTTCTCAATATTTTAATTATTTTGTCTTCTGGATTATGTACATAAGATGTATACTGTAAATAATTAAATATTGTTCGCTATTTTTTGTTTTTATTTAAAATTAATTAAATCATTATTATTATATTTATTATTATGCTTTCTTTAGTATTCTTCTGTACCTAATTTTTATAGAATTTATATAAAAAATAAAAGATCTATGCCATAATTTTTAAAATTCATTGATTTAACTTATCAATAAAATATTGTTAGTTTTATTAAAATAAATTTTGATTTAATTTTCACAATTTTTTAATTAAAATGGAAAGGCCGCAAAATAATTAATTTTAATTAAAACATATTCTTAATTCTAGGAAAAAACATAATTAAAAATGGGTATATCTGAAAATGAATATCATCAGTTCTTTGTATGAAAAGTTATAGTTTTTGGTACTGATTTCAAATTTATTTGTAATTACTCTGACAACACAAAATATATGATCATTTTTATAGTATAATTACATTATTTAAATCTGTAATATTAAGCAATAAAATAAATTATTTATACTCACATTTCTCACAACTTCACTGTTTGTAATTTGAAAGATCAAAAATACAAATATTGCTATGAATTTTTTCCAGATACAAACAAAATTCGCCATAAGATAAATTGATTAATTTAAACTAATTAAAAAATTATTCACGATGTTAACTGATAATAAAATACCACATTTTTTGAATTCATCATATAATACAAAATAAAAAAGCACGAAATATTACAGAAAAATTTTCCAACGAAAAACACATGACTCGGTGTAATCACGTGACGAACTGATAAATAAGGTAAGAAGACAGACCTTAAATACGATATATTGTATATAACTGTATTTATATATAATATGTGTACTGTACCTAATATAAATTTATATTTTTTAAAGCTCAATAAAAAAATAAACAAATGAATAAAAGTGAAGTTCATATTTATTAGTAAATACATTTTATATTTTTCTTAATGAAATATCTTTGCATGGAAAAGGATATTTCCATGCAAGCATAGTAGTTTTGAGAGAGATCTATTTGTTTAATTTAAATCTATTATAGCGCAATCTTTATATCAGCGCTTCTCGACCTTTTCAAAGCGCAACCCAAATTGCATAATGGACAGTTTTTTGCGACCTACTGTAAAATTTTAAAATGAAATATAAAAAGATTAAAAAATTTAATTACTTATATTGTTTTTAAAAATCAGCTTATATTTTTGTTTATTATGATACAGCAATGGAACATACTCTTCGTTAGATAAATAGTAAGTTATATAGTGTGCGGATCAGTGACTAGCTACAGATAGTCCCGCTATCCACTTTTAGGTCGCAATCCTAGATTGAGAATTGCTCTTCTATATTATACTTTTTCTTTCATTGATGCTAAGTCACAGAGTCATTCAAGAATCTACATTGTAGATTCTACAATGTATCATTCATGCCCTGATGCCAGTGAGAAGATAATATAGTTTAACCCATCGATGGTTTAACCTTTTCATAGACATAAGTATAGGTTGAGAATTGCTCTTCTATATTATACTTTTTCTTTCATAGATGCTAAGTCACAGAGTCATTCAAGAATCTACAATGTATCATTCATGCCCTGATGCCCGTGAGAAGATAATATAGTTTAACCCATCGATGGTTTAACCTTTTCATAGACATAAGTATACGATCCTTGAAAATATCTGGAGCTGTAAAATCTAAATCAATGTTAGATCATTCAGATGAAAATTCTCAATGCATCCTTGTAATAAGATTAATGACCTCTTAAAATAACCAGTTCGTGATGAGAACTAATGTTCCCAGTTGGCCTGATGATCGTGTGGTAAAATTGGGTAAAACTATGAATGTATTATAATAGGCCTACATTGTCGGCCGGATTGGCCGCGTGGAAACGCTTCGGCTTTCCCCTCTGGAGGACCTGAATGAATTATAATAGGCCTACATTCATGGGTAAAACAATCGCTTACCATCTCATTCAGGTCTCACACATTCAATTTTTCAAAAGAGTTGAGGTCAGGCTCGTTGAATCCTCATCATTCAATTTTCCGGATGATTCCATTATAGGTGTTGGCGGCCTACATTCATGGGTAAAACAGTCGCTTACCATCTCATTCGGGTCTCACACATTCAGTTTTTCAAAAGAGTTGTGGTCAGGCTCGTTGAATCCTCATCATTCAATTTTCCGGATGATTCCATTATAGGTGTTGGCCAAGTTTGTGATAAGCTCTAAAAGTAGCCGCCGCCAGATACAATATATTCCATATAGGATATGATGGCTTAACTAAAACCTATGACTAAAACTAACTATCGAAATAATAATTCCAGCTTCGTATTCATCAAGCTTTCGAAAAAATAAATCACAAAGTAACTAATCAAGCAACCTATAGAATTGCGATTAATTTCCTGAAATTTTTTCTGGAATCAAAATAAATTGCAATAATCTGTTCTCTTATTCCAGGCTTATTCATTAATAAATCAGTAGGTATTTTTATGGAAGTTTATTTACAGCATTTATTCAATAAAATAAAAAATGTTAATTAACGATATACTCCCATTTTTATGATTGTCTTGAAGATGAAAGATGGAAATTAATAGTTTAACCTTATCCATTTTTAAAAAGGTAAATTACAAAACTTGTGAAAGAAAACGAGATAATATGTTTGATTTAATTAATAAATCAACAATATACACCCATTTTTATGATTGTCTTGAAGATGAAAGATGGAAATTAATAGTTTGACCTTATCCATTTTTAAAAAGATAAATTACAAAACTTGTGAAAGAAAACGAGATAATATGTTTGATTTAATTAATAAATCAAACATATTATCTTTCTTCTCTTATTTTACTCTATTTACTAAGCGGATATTATAAATTAGTAGGACTATACTCAGTGATGAGAAGTACTGGAACACTATTAACAGAAAGCTGCGCCTACTAAGGTGGATGAGTCCAAACGCGAAAGGGAGAGCCGCACAATCGGTATAATGACGGGTGGGAATTATTGAATTAATATTATATTAAGTTCTGTTAAATATACTATTTCCAACGTCGAAACTAATCATTTAGCATTCGACATTACAATAAACTTCCATTCAACTTCAGTTATCTTGCGTTTGAAAACATGCATGTGCGAAGCTGTCATCCCTATTTTGTCACTGGACTCGTTCAGTTAGCGCACGCGTACTTGCGTCGATGGTCGCGGCTAAGCTGGTCGGACAGTACCTATACAAACCTTTATTGAAGAACTATACATGTACAGTACACAGGGAGTCAGAATAAAGTATGCAGAGTTTTGTGTGACAGCAGTATATCTATGCATATATATTTCATTGTACTCTCACTCTCGCTATGTGTAGTTTAATAAGTCCCTATGTATACATTATATTGCTCACTGAAGACTTTCATTAAAAATAAAATATTTTTGACGTTTTATCTTTAATTTGAAGTTATGAACTTAATAGTTAATAAAATTAATTATATGCAATTATTCAATTAAGCTCAAAGATATTATAACAGATGTAATGTATTCTGATAAATTGTACCGTTATGCGTTCCGGTCGTGGAAAAAAGTACCGGAACGACGTTCCTGCCCCACTACACCACTTTTTTTTGTCAACAGATGACGCCAGTTTCCACTCAGTAAGAGTACTAAGTGGCGGGGCGAAACAAGCCCTTCCACAGGCTGCCTACCCCTGCGGAGGGGTCAGCCAGATGGTGGAGGACGGGGATCGACGGGCCGGGCCCTCTGCGGAGACGGGGCGAAACAAGCCCTTCCACAGGCTGCCCACCCCTGCGGAGGCGGGGCGAAACAAGCCCTTCCACAGGCTGCCCATCCCTGCGGAGGGGAAGCCGGATTGTGGAGGACGGGGATCGACGGGCCGGGCCCGGACCCCATTGCCCACTACACCACTGACCATACTAGTGCTCACTACAGAATGCTGATAACCACGGTGAGATTTGCCTATGTCAGGGGTGTTCAATCCATCGATCGAGGAGTGATTTTTGGCCGATTTCTTGCTTCACAGATTAGGTATACATAATCTGTGACCTCTGCGGAGGGGTCAGCCGGATTGTGGAGGACGGGGATCGACGGGCCACCCAGATCCCATGATAAATATTTTCAAGGGGTGGGACCCGAGATTCGAACATGGACCTCATGATAAATATTTTCAAGAGGTGGGACCCGGGACTCGAATGCACCCCATGATAAATATTTTCAAGGGGTGGGACCCGAGACTCGAACAGGGATCAGCCGGATTGTGGAGGACGGGGATCGACGGGCCGGGCCCGGTCCCATGACCCACTACACCACTGACTATACTAGTGCTCACTACAGAATGCTGATAACCACGGTGAGATTCGCCTATGTCAGGGGTGTTCAATCCATCGATCGAGGAGTGATTTTTGGCCGATTTCTTGTTTATTCCTCTTTACTTACATGTTTAAGTACGTTTATTTTTAAATCAAGATACAGTGGTACCTTTAATATGGTAATATAATGCTTTGCATTTAGAAAAATGTGTAATTTACGGACCCAATCAATTTAATAAACATTATTTAAAAAGTAGGACGTTTTTGTGGCCATAAATGGACTTAAACCACTTTTAAAATTAATGAAATGACTTTTAATTTTTGAAAAAGCATGTCCCTTGAAAATAAATATAATAGCCTTAAAAAAATAAAAACACTATAATTTTGTGTTATAAAAATAAAAATAGAACATTTATTCACTTTCAACAGAATTATATAGTCAAATTATATCTCCTTATATTCTTGATTCTCGATAAAAATTCTTATAAAATTCGGGAACAAAAAAATTCTGCGAATTCGTATAAAAAAATTTCATAGCGATACATTAATTATTTCGCCCTCTTTTGGCTCTGAGATGTCTCTCAAAAAGAAAATTATCGGAAACTAATCACAAAATAATACTTAAAACAGCCATATAATCCTACCACATGAATCAATAAATTGTACAAAAATCATTCATTTTATTGCAATTTTAAATACAGTAAGACCCCGTTTAACGCGGGGATATGTTCCAAGAAAACCAAGCACTAAATGAAACAGCGTTAAACGATGTCAACTTAACACGTAAATAATGGAGATAGGTGAAACAGAACAGTGAATTAAAAAATATACGTATTTTATTTCGCCCTCTTTTGGCTCTGAGATGTCTCTCAAAAAGAAAATTATCGGAAACTAATCACAAAATAATACTTAAAACAGCCATATAATCCTACCACATGAATCAATAAATTGTACAAAAATCATTCATTTTATTGCAATTTTAAATACAGTAAGACCCCGTTTAACGCGGGGATATGTTCCAAGAAAACCAAACACTAAATGAAACAGCGTTAAACGATGTCAACTTAATACGTAAATAATGGATATAGGTGAAACAGAACAGTGAATTAAAAAATATACGTGTTATTTTTTATTTTATTTTGTAACATGTATCATTATTATTATTATTGTATTACATTAATTATAGACATTTTTTACTGCTAATATCGATTTGTATTCATAAATCATTCCTGAAAATCAAAAATATTCGAGTAAATAATTTATGTTGGTGATGAGAAAGGTTCTTCCTCATTTGACACTTTTTGTTTTTTCTCGTTAATTAAGAAGTCATGTAACATCGTTTGTCTTTTCCTCATTCGTTCAGCAAGCAATTAACGATAGCCAGACATCGCACCATGACATTTCGTCTTGCCTTTGAACTTGTATCAAAATTTGGATCATTTTGTATAAACTGATCCATAATTTCCGTAAAGGCTAAACGTGTTTTGAGAAATCCATTGCAAGTTCCTTTTGTTTCTCATCTTTAGAAACGCTAACTTACTCTGTTTTGTCGATAAACTCAGCAAACGAAAAAAAAAAAAACACTATACTCAATAAGAAAAAAGACTACACTCCGTTCTAGCAAGGAACTCTCTCTCTATTTATTTGCTTATATTTAAATCGCGCGCTTTTCTCTTGTTTATACATTACAAGAGCAGAAGAATCCCGTCCAAAGACCGCCAAAATTAACATTTTTCTTTTATTTTTTTTGTCACTGCAACATACTCGTCTTCGTGCGATTTTGGATTTATGTGAGTATAACGGTTTGAAAAACCGCGCCAAAATGAATAAAAAAAATATTGATTTCGAAAAAAACCGCATTATATCGAAACAGCGTTAAGCGGGATCTTACTTATTTGTATTATATTAGACGCCGCATTGCGAAGGTTATTTTTCGTACCATCGGTTATGTTCTTTTTCTTCTGTGTATTTGCCAGATTGTGCAGAAAAACTATGCAGGCTCTATAATTTGTGTCTCCTATTTTCTATCATTTTCATCGCCACATTGTACAGATGGACTGTGCAGGCAAAAAATGTATATATATATAATTCTGTTAATATTCAATCCAAAATATGTATTTATATATATTGTAAATATGTTATTTTTTATTTTTTAATAAAACTGTTGGTTGCTTCTTTCTTTTTTCTGCTAATGACCTGTCACATTATCTCTTGATAGGAATCTTTAAATCATTCGTTTACTTTCCTATCATCTTCTATCTTCATTCTTCATTCTTCCCAGGCCAAACCAATGAGTAGCTATATTTCCAACAATTTCTAACAACAACATTAGACGCCGTCATGTTGTAACGTAAGCAGATTTATGATGACATTTACGTCCAAGCCAGTACAAATACCTGGCTTTTACCCATCGATGCTTTTACCCCATTCAGCGGTTCGCCAGAGTAACAATAACGTCCAATGATATTTAAATTAATTAGTCGACTGTTTATTGCTATGAGAAACACTTGTGTATGTACGAAATTTAACTTTCAAACGTGGACTTAAGCCACTTTCAAAATAAAAATTTTACCATTTCATTCACTAACTAATTTTCTACTAACAAAATCTTATTGAATTTAAATATATTGGCTGTAAATTGTTTAAAAATGAAAATATCACATAGCATTGCAACTATTATAAACGTTAACTTTATTTTTTTTTAATGGACTTAGGTCACTTTCAAAATAAACGGCTCATATATGTAAAACCCTAAAAAAAAAAGAAAAAAAAAAAAACAAATACGTAAAACAAAAGGAAAGAAAAAATGTATACAGCCTACATAACATTCATTTAATAATTATATCTTCCTTACCACTGTTTCAGAAAAAAAAACAAATACGTAAAACAAAAGGAAAGAAAAATGTATACAGCCTACATAACATTCATTTAATAATTATATCTTCCTTACCACTGTTTCGTTAAAACGAGAACATTTTTTTCCTATAAAAATATTAGCTTCATTTTCTGAACTTTTTTCTGCATTTAAAGTTTGTGTATCTTCTCCTCTTTTTACAAAATCTGAATATAACACGCTAATAAAACGATCGTTCTTTAACACATATGCAAAAAAATTTATGAAAAAAAATGCATTTTTCTATTTCACATTCCTCTGTTGAAGAATAAAAACTTATTTTTTATTCAAGAAAATACAAAATATCCATTGGCGACAATTAACTCAATTACAAAATTAATTAATTCAATTTCAAATCGAAATCGAAAGCAGACTGCGTTTTGTTTTCTCAGCAATTTACCGAAATTTATGACTAATTTTAGCTGAGTATTTCCCAATGATTGCATTTTATATGTGTATTGTGTGTCCCTAGTATATTTCCCAATAATTGCATTTTGTGTGTGTATTGTGTGTCCCTAGTATGGATTTATAAAAATTAATGAAAATGTTGTGTGTTACCCTAGTATGGATTTACAAAAATTAATGAAAATGTTTTGTGTTGTAGGCAGAGCCGGATTTACATTTTTAGGGGCCCTAGAACGAGCAAGACTTTGGGGCCCTTAAAAATTCAAATTAGCTACATATAATTTTAAAGACTCCTTGTAACTTATAAGGAACCTTTAAAATTTTACTTTCTATCTAGCACTTTAATAAAAATCCATTTTTTTCTTATTAAAAGTTTTATAAAAGTTTTAAAAGTTTTATTAAAAGTATTAAGTATTAAAAGTTTTATTAAAAGTTTTATAAAATATGGAAAATAGTATTTATTTATTATATTTGCTACAAAACGAATTCATAAACAATGATTAGAAGCTTATATATTCAACGATTATTATACAGATGAGATTTGATTTTGTCTTTTGATCAAGACACTTCTTTCAAAAAACTCGTCGTTAACCAAACCCGTCGTATCTGAGGTCATCGTTAACCAAGGTACCACTGTATATCTATAGTGTGATCATAATTAATCGAATCCATTAATTCTGATTCGATCGTCGTTAGCCAAGGTACCACTGTACAGTATATCTATAGTGTGATCAAAATTAATCGAATCCATTAATTCTGATTCGATGCATAATAACGACAGATCACTTGTTTTATTTTGATGTAAATTGTTTCTTAAATAACTTTTATTCATTTCAACACTGAAAATGAGCGTCCAGCACTTGCGTTTGAAACAGGCATAGTCAACAATTTTTTTATATTGTTTCTACATTCGGAAAAGTAGACCTTAACCCATCATTTATAAATTTATACGTATTTTTAATTGAAAAATTTTGTTCCTTTATCATTATCAAAAATTTGTAAATTTGTAACTTCATCAACAAATTTTTCTGAATCAATTTCAGTCCCATAAATTTGTAAAATTTTATTAATGCTAGTCCTGTACTTATCTTGATCTATATCCTTCTTCAAAAAAATGTCAAATGTATTTAATATGTCTAAATAGGTTTTTGCGCTTTCATTAATTTCCGAAACTAGCTTATCACAAATGGCATTAAAAGTATTAATAGTGAAATTTTCTTTTCCACGAAATATAATCTCATCGTTAGATTGTGAAACTTCGTCATACATTTTTTTTTTTTTGTTTTTTCACTCTTTTCTTCTCATCTTTAAATTTTGTTTCATCTGTTAATAAATTCGCTTCTTCATTTAAAGAA
>AYEL01072161.1:0-63052 GCA_000484575.1 Olivierus martensii
AAACATATGTAAGTAGTTAGAAGCAGTCGTAAATAGAAAAGTATATGTCATGGAAAATATTAATTCTATTAAAATAAACAAAAATATATCTTAATCATTCATTTTATTTTATTTTCACCAGTGCTGTTTGTTCGAAACATATGTAAGTAGTTAGAAGCAGTCGTAAATAGAAAAGTATATGTTATGGAAAATATTAATTAATTCTATTAAAATAAACAAAAATATATCTTAATCATTCATTTTATTTTATTTTCACTGATATTTAGGATAAAACTGCAAAAAAGAAAACACACTGTGGCAGTTTAAATGGGCATAGTACTTATATTGCCTTACTGCAGCAACTGTTGCAACCCACCGGATACCTCATACCATTCATGGTATGTGGTATCTGGTGGGTTGCAATAGTAAACCATCTGCAGTCTAATTAGAGCAATGTAACAAATATTATAGCTAGCCAAAATGCATATTTCTGTTAAATTACCATGTTTTAATGTGTATTTGTATATATAAAGAAGGATTTTTTGATATTAAAAATAAATTAAAAAATAATTTAAACGGATCTCATGTATAAGTAGTAAAGTTGCTGCAAAGAATAGTGTACATATCAAATGAGATGATACAAGAATCTCAGAAATTAAAAAAATGGTAAAAATTAACACCTACCTAAAAGATATAGTTAATAAGATATTATAGCTGTTTATGTGAGATGAGACCATTTTTGTTGTGTGTGAGGATTTTTTGATATAAATAAAAAATTTATAAAAAGTACCGTTAAAATTATACAAATGCAATAAGAACAAGTTAATAACTATTAAAAATTACTAAAAATGGCAATATTTCATTGAATTTATGCAATTTTTTAATAATTATATAACAATTTGATTCAACAAGTTATGCAACACTTGGTTTTTATAAATTATTTCTGAAAATTTGGGCTGAATTTCTTCATTCATGGCTCATTTTATTCAGAGGATGTGTCACTAAAAACTATTTCACTGGATGAATAAGATTTCATATAAAAAAAATAGTTTTTTCTTCAATCTCCTAAGGAACAAAAAGTTCCAAAAAAATAAAATTCCAAAAATGCTTACATTGCTAGAGAATAAAAAAATGCAAATCCAGAAAATTTCAAGATTTTGACAAAAATTAAGTCCATTACAATAATTTGAATTTTTTTGCATATTAATTAAGCTGATCATTAATTGCCAGCAGCTAAAGGATTAATGCTAGAATTTGATTTGATTAAATGCTTTAATAATTGAAGTAAAAAAATCTGTGGACATATTGGTTTTCTACAGAAATTTTTGAATACTTTCATGAGCCATAGATATTGATAAATGCAGATCAGTTATTTTACAAGAATATATAAAATTAGAGAATTTTGTACAAATGCTTTTATTTTTTAAATTGATGTTTTTATAATATTCAATATTTTTACATTTCTAGAAATATTCTTGAATTGAAATAGAACAGATGACTGAAAAGCATGGAT
Organism: Olivierus martensii; assembly: GCA_000484575.1. Classification (NCBI taxonomy): domain Eukaryota; kingdom Metazoa; phylum Arthropoda; class Arachnida; order Scorpiones; family Buthidae; genus Olivierus; species Olivierus martensii. The sequence goes on from AYEL01072161.1 coordinate 1,493, forward strand.
GATGTTATTGCAAAACCACTAAAGGCAAACATCATAATTACAAATTCATTAATTTCCATCATAATGTCAATTTCCATGCATAAGTACAAACTGATGTAAGTCAGAGAACTTATATTGCAAAAATTAATTGTAATTGTGAAATGTAATTTTTATGCAATAATTGCAATAAAAATTAGCTTACGATTCATACTGTGAACTGATTTCAGTTTAACTGGCTCATTTTTTTAATGATAAATTTGTCTTTTGTAAAAAATGTCTTAACATTCCACTTAATCAACATGTTTTATAAAAATCTGCAATATGTTTTCAAAATAATTCTTTATTCATAAAATATGAAACTAAATAACACAACTCAAAATATATTACATGAATAATATCAGACACTGTTATAACAATAGTCTGTTATATCATAAAAAAGTGCATTTTCTTTCTTCACAACTAAGTTGTCTTTATTCAGCACAACTCCATTTATGCCAGGAACACAACAGTTATAGTATAACCTTAAAGTTAAGTTTACACAATACAATTTGGATGAATCATGCAAACAATCATCGAAAGTCATCATCTAAGATGAAGGATGAATGAAGTAGAACAAGTCTATTTTATATGGCCCATGTCTTTAGAACACTAAAACAATGGAATTTAAAAATAAAGTAGCTAAAGAAAATTTTACGAGAGAAACCATGGAGAAACAGAATATTACAGAATTGATAACAAAAGATATTAAATTGAAAATGAAGATAATTTGCATCCACTATGCATAGATAGCAACTAAAATTTCTGATAAAAATTGAGAAATGGAACATTTAGGAACATTGTATAAAGCTTTGATTTTTCCAAAACAAATTATTATTGTAGGATATCTCAGTACCATTTTCAGCAGGAGTTGGCAGTTTTAGGAGTCGGTGTCAGCAATAACTCTCTCATTGCTCATAATTTATTGGTTTTAAATTTAAAAAATGTATTAAATAATTATTTCCTTTTTCAGATGAATAAATAATTTTTTCAGTAATAAATATTGAATGAAAATGTGTTCTAAAAATCATTTGTGTATGTTTATTGTCAGAGAAGTCTGTGTTGGCAAAATAAAATAATGTAGGTGTCAGTTTCAGCATATTTTCCTGCCGACAGCCCTGGTCACACTTTTGACCCTTGCTCCCTTTTCTCATTTTTTGTTACACAAAGCTTCACCTCCTTGATTGAGATGTCACAAATTTGAACATCCCTTCTATTTAAAAATTTTTCCACCAATTTTATGTAAAAATAAACCACACACAAAACAGTAGAAAATAGGATTGCTTTACACAGATATTTTCTATAATATATATTCTTTAACTTCCAAATAAACCTTCAAACAATTGGATATAAAATATTTTAGAATAATATCCACTAACACTTTTTAACAAAAACAGAAAAAAAAATAGTGTTAGTGGATAACACCAATGCTAGTGTTTTCTTTTCTCAATAAATTTTATACATTCATTTATCAAACATTTACTAATTATATCAATTCCAACACACAACAATTTCAGTTGATTCCATTTGTAAATGAACTGATTGATTCATTTTGGAAAAAGCATGTAAACAATAATTGTTTCATTTTGAATGATCACTTTGGATGATTCATCCAAGATTCCAAAATGATTAAAAAGCAAATCTTGTAAACAATAAATCATCAAAAGTGATAATTTAAGATGAAGGATGAAATAGGACAAATCTCTACTTTTGTTCACTTTAGACGAATCATCAAAAGTGAACTGTCTAAACAAGTATACTTCAATCTCAACAAATTTGAATCATGTCATTTTCTGTTGAATTTAAGTTAATCGTACTTTTAAACTGTTGCAATGGTTTTTAAGTGGAAACAATACCACAGAGCAGGATTATAGCATAAACTAGCATTTCCCAAACTTTTTCTATGATGGAACACTTCACAAATCCTGAAATTTTTATGGAACACTTTGGTTAGTTTATAGTATAGGCAGATATTAATTAATAAATAAATTAGGCAAAACAAGCATTTTTTATCAGATTGTAATTACATAAATTAAACTAGCAACTCCAGTTTCAACTTGGCACAGTATTTTAATTAAATCATATGAGAACATATTAATTTTCATAATTTTTTTATGGAACATTTATAGATCTTCCATGGAACAGTGGTGTTCTGCAGAACATTGGGAAATGCTGGCATAAACAAATAAGACAAATGCATAGAACCCAATTAAAATTTTAAATTATTATAATAGTGCAATAATACTTTGGTCTGCTATCAGTATTAATTCATAATAAATATCAAACTGCAAAATAATTAAAATTTCTGATAAACAATAGGGGGGAAGCTTCAAATATATTATGCAATCGTCTTTTATCAGATATATCAGTACAATTTTCAGTTACTATCTAGCATAAAGTTAAAATTGCAAATTGTATTGAGATATTTTGCAATGGTGACTTTTCAAGGAACTCTTCAAATTGCACTTCCAATATTCCTAATTATTTTTGAACATTTGTATCTTCTATAGAACATTGTTAATAAAATTATTGAAACATTATATCAAAGATCCAAAACTTTATTCATAAATTCCACTTTTATTATTTTTTAAATAAATTTTATGTATTAATTCATAAAATTTTTAATAAATTGATTCCAATACAAACAACCTTATGACACCATTTTGAAATTTTCATCTTGGAAGAAACATGTAAATAAATACAGTTTCACTTTAGATGATTCATCTAAAACAGGCCCTGATTTAAAGTGATTATCCAAAGTGTATTGTGTAAATCTGGCTTTATATAAAATTGTAAACTAATGTCATTCACCTACTGATATATAAGTAAATGACTATTTTTAAATGAATTTTGGTTTTAGCTTTATTTAAAAATATGCACTTAATCATTATAAATAGCTGATTTTGTATATACGAGGGTAATTCAATAAGTTACAAATCGTGATTGAAAAGAAATGGAGATAATGACATACAAACAACATTTATTTTTCAACATAATCTCCATACAAATTTAAGCACTTGTCCCACCATTTCACAAGTCCCTGAAAACCTGTGGCGTAAAATTCTTTTGGTTGCTGTTGGAACCACGTGCGCACTGCTCTTTCAACAGCTTCATCGTCAGGAAAGCATTCTCCTGAAACATGATGTTTCAAAGGGCCAAACAAGTGGAAATCGCTAGGGGTGAGGTCTGGGCTGTAAGGTGGATGTTGGAGGACCTCTCACTTGAATGACCTCAGCGTCGCTGTGGTCTGATTGGCACTATGAGGACAGGCATTGTTATGCAGCAGCAACACCCCTTTATTGAGGAGGCCTGGTCGCTTCTGGCGAATGGCGGCACGAAGTTTCGTCAGAATCATGCAGTACGAGGCAGACGTAACTGTGTGGCCACATTGCTGGAATTCGGTGAGCAGTACGTCTTGGCAATCCCAGAACACCATCAACATGACTTTCCCGGCCGATGTTGTCACCTTAAACTTCTTGTGCGCTGGGGACGAGGGATGTTTCCACTGCATGGAGGCACGCTTCGTCTCAGGCTCATAATGGTGCACCCAAGACTCATCACCAGTGACAATCCGAGAAAGCATGTCGTCTCCTTCAACCTGGTAGTGCTGGAGATGCTGCAATGACAAGCCCATTCTCTGGCTTTTGTGTTGTGATATAAGCTGGTGTGGCACCCAGCGGGAGCACACTTTATTGAAGCCTAGCTGCTCATGCATCACGTTGTAAGCCTGGCCAAGTGAACAACCAATAGCGGTTGCTACAGCGTCGACGGTTACCCTCCTCTCTGCTCGGATGATGTCTTCGATGCGCTGCAACGTTTCTGGCGTGGCGATCTCCACTGGCCGACCGGCTCTATGTTTGTCTTCGATACTCGTCTGCCCTTCCGAGAACTTCTGCACCCAATTATGGATTGCCTGACGTGACAGCCAATGTTCACCAAACACGGGCAGCATTTCCTTCTGTATATCCTTTGCTTCCATATGTTTTGCCCACAAAAAACGCATAACGGCATGCTATTCTATCGTGGTACATGTACTCAGGGGCGCCGCCATTGTACAGTGTAATGCGCAGAACGATCGTTGTGCATCACAATAAAACTAGATCGTTGCAGTGACAGTTTCCCACACTTAATTAAAAAATGAAAGTCGCAACTTCGATTTGTAACTTATTGAATTACTCTCATATCATAATGGGCACAATTATATTTGATACAAAAATAATGCAGTGATTAGGTATTATAAAAATATTTAAGAACAAATTTATTGTTCAAAGTACTAAGAATGCAGGATTTCTGCTGACACATGCTAACAAACACACTATGATTACACTACGAATATTTGTGTTTTATTAATTTATATCTTTTATCGATTCTGCTGGGCAAGATATATAATAATCACAATGAGATGATTATGTTCAAGCATCATTTATTATTTAGCCAATCAAGCATTTGTGATACACAATACCAGCAAAGACAACATATGTCTATAATTAAATCATTAAAAACTCATAATTTGATTTAAATTAATACATAACCTATCAAAATTTTATTTTTTGTGTTATGTTTAAATTTTTGAAAGACAACATGTACTTGATCAGCAGTTAAAGTCTAACCAATACTTGAAGCAGCAGTTATCTGTTAATTGTAAAACTGGTGGATAAAGCTAACAGGAATCTTAATGGGATATTGTAAAATCAGGTCTTAGTCTTTAGCACTACACCTTAATACATTTATACTAGGGGTGGGCAACCTCTGATCCATGGGCCACATTATTATATATAATACCAACGTTATGTATACTTACATATCTGTACCTTTTATCATCATCAATTGTTTTTGTTTTGGCCCGTGGCCCACCATAAATTTTCTATTATCAATTGTTTTTGTTTTGGCCCGTGGCCCACCATAAATTTTTCATACAGCTCCTTACAAAAAAAGGTTGCCGACCGCTGCTATAAATTATTATTTTTCCTCTACAGAAAAAGGTTGCCCACCCAATTTATACTAATAAGCAAGCTACAGTATGTATTCATCTTTGATAACAAAGAGTATACAACATTTGACAATCATCTGATAATGCAGAGCTTTGTAATAAAGGCTCTATTGCAGGAGTATCTAACTTATCTAACTTTGCTTCCTTGAGCCACATTTGAAGGAAAAAAGTCTTGGGCCACATATAAAATATACTAATTTTAGCAATAGTTAAGCAAAAAAGTTAGTAAATAACGTAAATATATGATATCCATCATAACAAATAAGCAAAAATGTCATTGCATAATAATCTTTGACTTCATTTCATTGAGAAATTTTTTTAAAATCATTGAGCAGATCAAGTAGTTTTAATCACTGAAATAAATATTTTAGAAAATGGAAATGTAGATAAGGTTTTAAATAATAAAAACTTTATTAATTTCTTTATACATTTTTTAGTACAAAAATAGAACAAATTTCTTTTTCTTTATTAGTGGGATATTTGATGATGATATGGCAAATTTCAAAAATAAAAAAAATAAGTACATAAAAATCTCATGTTTTGAGGAAATTTACAATATTACATTGGGCTGCAAGTTGGACAGCTGTGCTCTATTGTATCTGAGAAACAATAATTTTGAATCAGATCTTTCAAAACTTCGTACAACTTTATTCTTTTACTAAATCTTAACTTGAACCCTTCTAAATATTCCCACTCCATATTTAATGTGCTAACACATTATTAAAAAATATATACACCATAGTAGGCCAAAAATTTTAAAGGCTTTGGCACAGTTTTAGCATAATCTCCCCATATAATGAAACTGTCACAAATACGTCATTATGAAGTGAATAAACTTTCAATAAACATTAATATAATTGGGGTGCAGTTTCCAAAATAGCAATTTCTGGAATGAATATAACTGTCAATTCATATTTTTTATTATCTATGGATGAGGACGATCCTTAATTCTCTAATGTACCCAAGTTATGTAAGTGGATCATTCCATAAAATTCGATTTAAGTCAAAACATGTCAGAGCCATGGTAGAAGAAAACATAGTATGCTAACATTTTGACCAAAACTCGTCTTTTACTGCGCACGACGTCATCTTGGATGAAGAAGTGGCATGGTTGCTGGTATTAAAGATTGTATCCGTGACTTTTATGATAATCTACCTTGATTTGAAAGCTATAGCCTGTATAAAATACAGTAATTTTTTTTACTTATTGGTGTGCCTAGTGTACTATCAAATATAAAAAAGAAAAATTGCCAACTTGTGCTGTAGTGACCTGCAAAAACACTTAACAGAATTTTTTTATATTGTATTTTTGCATTTTGCCTCATGCTAGGTCCTTTAAAGCATTAATAAAACTGAAATAAATTTATGTTTATTTTTTTAATGTTAAGATGCAATGCTATTTTCAAAATTTCATTTACATCTTTAAATCTTTTATTAATTATATATAATAAGACTGATTAAGGGCAGCAGCCAAAAATACATATTGCACTCTAGATGAATACTATCACAACTCAAAACTGCTCACTTGTCAGTTTGAGTTAAGTATACAGGCGGTATGCCTAAGGTCATATCTACCCAGTGAAATATTTGGGCATAAAAAAGTTTTGATATCACAATTGTAATTGAAAACCTCTCTCTCATTTCAATGATATTGATATCTGGCTTTTTCTTCACTCCTGAAAATCAATATTTTTTGAGTTGTCACAGTATTCATCTAGGGGTGCAGTATCCTGCATCCAACAACTGTATAGTGAATTAAGAAAGTACAATAAATAAAATCTCAATAAAGTGTAATGTCTCATCTAACTCAAAAAAAAAAAAAATTAGCCCTAACTTTGAAATTATATGTTAGTCACATATGCATGGAAGACACTGGTTCGTCATTATTGATAAGCTTTTAAGTTACCTAAGTTTGACACCAATTCCTTTTTATTATTATTATATTAAATAAAGATGTATCATCATTAGGCCTAGCAGAATCGTATTACATAAAAAAATAAAAAAAATTCACAAGATTTATTTTATTTTACTTTAAATTTCACCATCCTGTTGGGTTATATGGGCAGCTAATTAAGCCCTTTATAGAGTTGATTGGATGTCGACGAATGAGAATTATGGCATAGCCCTTATTTCCCCTCCAGAAAAATGAAGGGATGGAAGCTAAATTTTTGTTTTTCCTCCGTAAGAAAAAATGTACGCTGATTGGCGCAGTTCTCGTTGAAGTTGTCATTTGGTAATTTTCTGCAAAAAATGTACTTTTATTGGACTAAACGATGAATACATTATACTTGTCTCATTGTAGATAAAACTTATAATTAAATTTTCCAACAATTAATGGCAATAGACCGAGACTCAGAAGGTAAACATTAACACAGATACAAACGGGAGATACTGTGTTTTCATCCAAGATGACGTCACGGCGTACATCAGACATGCACATAAGCATACCATGTTTTCTTCTACCATGGTCAGAGCATGTTATACAATACTAGTGTATTACAATGAAGTAACTCTAAAAATAGTTCTAATAAACAATAAGCACATAAGTTGCATGATAAAGCAGTCACTTACCATCTTGGAGGATCTGGATTCAATTATGAATCTCATACCTCCAATTTTTTTGGACAGTTTGAATTTGGATCTAGCTCATTACCTAAAAATAATTTTATGTAAGTATGAATTTATGCCCGTTGGATCTATTATATATAAGTTGGGGATTGCCTATATCAGAAATTGCATCTCAAAACATCTAGTTCCTTTGGAAAGTTTATTCAGCTCATAATAATCTGTTTGTGGTATTTTCATGGTGTGAATTAAGTACGATTAATTTTGAATTATGTTGTCAAAAATACTGAATTTATTTGAGATTGCCCACTTTAGAATCCATCATGGCTAGCCAACAATCATATAGAGATAACTGGAAATTGAAGTATGGCATTTAACGGCTAGGTTCAAACTCCTCTAGAGAAACTGGAGATGTAGAACCCAGATCTTCCAGGATGATGACTGCTTTAGCATGCAATCATAAGTTAAACTTCATGAACTGGGACTAAGCCTTCATCTTTTTGTTGATATCAAATTTAACTAGTTACACGTTTTAAAACTAGTGTAACTAGTTAATTTTATAATTAAATAAATATACATATTAAATTTTTTAATTTTAAAATTCACAATTTTATATAAAACTAACTACAAAATGAATTGAAGATTGAAATATTTTCTTGATGCAATAATTCAAAGTTTTCATTTCTATTTGAGACACTAGCATCCCTGGATAGGATTAAGTGTTTTGTACATTTTATAGACAGTAGTTGATCAACAAATTGAAATCATCTATGATAATCATATTATGTATAAACCAATATTTTATGATTAATTTTACAATAACTAAAATAGTCTTGAAAGCTTTAAAAATTTCATGGTGCATTTCAAGCCAACAAATTATCATTAAGCAGGAATCAAATTTCATTAACACTAATATACCACACCCGTTTTACAATTTTGTATTAAAATTAATTATGAGAAAATAATTTTTCTGAATTTTTGCAATATATTTCTCCAATATACCGTACGGTAGATATTTACATAACTAACATATATCATAAAATTTATTTACGATAGATTCAAATGGATTATTTAAAATTACTTTAACAACTAAAAACTCACCATTTTGTTCGCCTAAAAAGATGTTCCGAGATGTTCTTACGACTAACGCCCTCTATTATTAAAACAAAAATAAATAAATGCAGAAATCAAATGTTTTATATGAAAAAGTATATTATTATTTTGCGAATAAAACAGTTAAAATAAAATTTATTAATTTTTAAACGCATGATTAATAATTCTGTATAATCCAGACTCAGAAAAATATTTTATATGGGTATTATATTTTTAATTTATTTGTGCTATTTTTCGTTGAAAAGTTACATTTTTTTTATGTAACAGATGTCAGTTTCTTTTTTTTTAGATGACGCCATATTCCATTCTCTAAGAATACTATGTTACGGGGCATGAACAAGCCCTTCCATAGGCTGCCCACCCTTGCGGAGGGATCAGCCAGATTATGGAGGACGGGATCAACGAGATAGGCTCGGACACCATGATAAATATTTCCAAACAAGTGAGACTCGAGACTCGAATCCTAGACCTCCAGATGGAAAGCCAATTAGAGCCCATCATAGATTAGCCAACACTCGTGATGGGCCGGATTGGCCGCGTGGAAACCGTCCTTCACAATCCAATTGTGAAGGATGGACCCCACCGCAGAGGTGGTCACTCTATGGAAAAGTTTGTTTTACCCCGCCACAGTATTCTTCCAGAATGGAAAGTGGCGTCATCTGTTGACAAAAATACACTCATGGTGAAGTCAACTTCCAATTGACCTCACCATGAGTACTCAACGGCTGGGCCTGAACCTCTCCTGAAAAAGCTGGAAGTGTGGATCCCGGGAATTGAACCCGAATTCTCCAAGAAGCACATACGCTTCCACCGCGATCTTCCGGCAGAATACCAGATTCATATCTGATCATGAAGCTTTAGCTAATTATCTGTTCCTACGTGGTCAGCGTAACACAAATAAATGTAATATTTGTAATGCAAATAAGAATGTAAATCGCATTCTTTACAATAATTTTAAATACGAGAGGCTAAAAACAAATCTTAAATTTATATGTCAGTCATTGGACCTGACTGATCATGAACTAAACACGTCCTTATGAATTATAATAGCTTATTTATTATTTTGAAATATTTGTGATACAACTTTCTCTGGGGATTCTATACTGTAGACGTTTCTAAATTCGTACACGATTTCCATCGGTTATCCCTTTGAAAGTTTATTATCTTTAATTAGTTTTCAAAATTTGCTTTGTTTAATCAGCTGGATACATGGAAAAGCTACTGCTTTCACTTGGAAGGCCTGGAATCGTATTTGGGTCCATATCTCAGAATTTATTTTCGGAGTTTGAGCGTGGTCCATTGTTCTGTGTCTTCTATAGACCGGTTGATCCAATCTTATTTTGTATTTTTATCATCACTTTTATTTGTTATTTCATATTATACAGATAGGCCTCGATTAGCGCGACTTAAAAAATTGATACCGTTATTCGGTTAGCGCGAGAAAAGATTCGATTAGCGCGAGTTGTAAACACAGATCAGTCTTACTAACAAAGCTCCTTTTATGATGTCAATTAACAAATTACCGTTAATTTTCGGTTAGTAAAACCGGACGAGGAGCAGTCCAAGAACGGTCACACGATTTTGAAGGGGTGAAACATCAGAAAGATGGGCTTTTTGCCGTTAACTGTTTAACATTACTGTACTATTATTTAGCTTTGCTATCGTATACATACAATATAGTACAGAATTTTCTCTTTTAAAAAGTATCGAAATGGATAAAAGGAAGAACACTTTTGATGATAAAACAGGAAACGAAAAAAAGAGAAGTGATTACGCTACAGCAAAAAATGGATGTGATTGAGCGACATAAAAGCATTCTTTGTTAAATTTTTTTAAATAAGGATATCTTTACAAATTTATTTGCCTATTATATTGCTGTACTACCGATATTATTTATTTTCTTTTGTTTATTATCTGATTTCTTTATTTAAAATAAAACTTGTGAAAAAAATTTGTTTTTGTTATCTTTTGGTGTCGTATTCTGCTAATAAACAAATAGAAAACTTGTTAAAAATTTCTCATTGGTTCATTAACTTCGCTTATTAATGCTATCTGGAACTAATTTACTGATTCAATAAAGTTGCAATGCTTAATTGCAAATCGGCCTATTCACTCAATTCTTGACCCAGAATTGGCGGCCAGGCGGCGCTCAACTTCCGCTTTCGATTCGCTATTTTAGTTTTGATTTGGTGGTTGGTTTGATGATGATATGAGACGCAATTCCTGGTAAGTTATTAATTTAGATGATGAACAATGATGTAAAATATGAAAATAAATATTTACAATAAACTTAACACTAACTGTTTAAGAGTTATTCATTGTGAAGTTAGCTAATGGCCGGAATCTCACAAAGCAAGAACCAATTACCATATTTTCCATAGAGTTAATATTTCGATTAGCGCGAATTCGATTAGCGCGAGAAATTCGTGGAACCAATTATTCGCGCTAATCGAGGCCTACCTGTAATGTGATTTGTTTTATTAGCCTATATGTATTTTTGTATAACTACGAATAAAGCTTCGCGGTACAGAATCAATAACAATTTAGTACACAAGTAGAGTTAAAATTTAATAACAACAATAATAATAATATCAACAACAACATTATTTTTTGCTAATAGATGACATTTTTTGTCAACGGATGACGCCACTTTCCATTCAGGAAAACTACTAAGTGGCGGGGCGAAACAAGCCCTTCCACAGGCTGCCCACCCCTCATTCTAGTAGAATACTATGTGACGGGACGAAACAAGCCCTTCCACAGGCTGCCCACCCCTGCGGAGACGGGGCGAAACAAGCCCTTCCACAGGCTGCCCACCCCTGCGGAGGCGGGGCGAAACAAGCCCTTCCACAGGCTGCCCATCCCTGCGGAGGGGCTGGGCGAAACAAGCCCTTCCACAGGCTGCCCACCCCTGCGGAGGGGTCTTTCTGGTAGAATACTATGTGGTGAGCGAAACAAGCCCTTCCACAGGCTGCCCACCCCTGCGGAGAGGTCAGCGGGAGGACGGGTATCGACGGGCCGGGCCCGGACCCCATGATAAATATATTCAAGGGGTGGAGTCCTCCAGAGTGGAAAGACGAAGCGTTTCCACGCGGCCAATCCGGCCGACAATAGATGATATTACTTTCCAATCAGTGCTGATTAATAAGTGATGGTCCAATAGCATTCCTATAACAGATAGTCCACCCTGCAAGGGTTAGCCGGATTTTAGAGGACAGGAATTGACAGCCGATTCTAGTAATAAATTTTTATTAACTCCAAAATCGAATTCAGGTCTTCTAGAGTGGAAAGCCAAAGGATTTCAAGTGGTCTTTCCGGCCAAACTGGGATTATTAAGCGGCAGTATATTCCACTTCACTGCTTAAAACCAATTAATTTCTAATGGGATCGGCCATTTCTTTTCTCTTCTTTTGTTTTATGTTACTTTTCAACTAGAAATCACTAAGGGGATGGGTCGGCCGGATGGCCATGTGGTAAAGCGATCACCTTGCTAGGTTCAATTCCGGTCTCACTCCTCCAGTTTTCTAGGAGGATCCAGCCTCGAACCACATCCTTCAACCTTCCAGTTGACCTACCATAGGTGTTGGCCAACCTGTGATGGCAAAGTTGAACGCCGCCAGATACAGAAGTATGGTATGGCTGCTTAACTAGCATAACTTACCCACAATTTATATATTACTACATATACTATATATGGGTCATTCCATATAAAATCAGCCAAATTTAAACAAAGTGGATGCTGCATGATGCAGTGGTGGCCAAACTACGGCTCTTTGGTACCTTCAATGTGGCTCCATACCATGAAAGTAAATAGTAAATATGAAGCAAATACTTATTTAAGTTAAATAAATTACTAATATGTTATTTTTTTATCTATTGTAAAAAGTGGTATGCATCTATACGAAATAAATGCATGTGAAATAAACAATTTTTGTAATGATTATTAAGATTACCCGAAAAACTGATGTTCTTCTCATTGATCCAGAAAGAAAATGCGACTCTCCAGTATTTGAGATTATCCTATGTAGCTCGTAGTGACATGAAGTGTTTTTTGTCAACAGATGACGCAACACTCCATTCTGAAAGAATACTATGTGGCGGGGCGAAACAAGCCCTTTCACCCCTGCGGGGGGTCAGCCGGATTGTGGAGGACGGGGATCGACGGACCAGGCCCAGACCCCATGATAAATATTTTCAAGGAGTGGGACCCGGATCTCGAACCTGGGTCCTCCAGAGTGTAAAGCCGAAGCATTTCAATGCGGCCAATCCGGCCGACAGTGAAACGAAATTTGGCCACCCTGGGTATATACAGTATGTAGTATTCGAGGAATTCTTCAGTTTGTCTAACAGTCTCGCAGTGTAGTGAGCAATTAACTTTTTACATATTTTTCGTCAAAAGTATGACGCAACTTTCCACTCAGTGATGATTACTAAGTAGCAGGACTATAATACACTGTCACAAGCTGCCCACTACTAAAGAGGGATTAGCCGGATTGTAGAGAATGGGGATCGACGAGTCGGATCTTAACCCATGAATAATATTTCAAAGAGGTGGGACCCGAGAATCGAACCCGGTCTAGCCAGTTCACTACCACGTCCTACTCACTTGATCGATTGATGAATTCCAATCAGATTTGTGTTAAGCCTAACGAACGTTTGAATAATTTTATGCGCTTCTATTTATTTCGATTTTTATGCAATATTATTTTTTTAATTACTACTCAATATATTTAGTTTTATCAGAAATAAATTAATTTTTCTGATTTTAATTATGCCACTGCCAAAGTTGTTAGAAATATCATAAAATACATTCTCACTAAAAAATTATATCGTTTATCAAAATAATTTTAATTTAATCTGTTTTATTATTTCTATTTCACAGTGAATATTTATACATAACGAAAAATAATTTCTTTTTAAAAGTATATTTATTAAGACTTAGCCTCGGTATTAGAAATACGTCTCTCGATGCAAGTTCGATAGCCTACTATGTGGCAGATGGCAAACAAATCCCAATTGAAATGTTGGGGCATTTCATGTATACGGTATGCAGGCTCGCGCTGTTGTGCAGCAAGATGACGCCGAAAGTCAGCATGTCACGCCTTTCGTTTTGAATAGCCCTCCTAAGTTGTTTTAGTGTCTCATAACTTTACACTTCGAAATTGATGTGATTTCTTATGCCATAGATTCCAAAAACCACACGATAAAGGAATAATATCGTGCAGTTCACAGAAGGCCAGATCATAAATGATACCATATATTTATTTATTTTATTTATTTATTTACGCCACACTCCATTCTTCTAGAATACTATGTGGCGGGGCGAAACAACCCTTTCCACAGGCTGCCCACTCCTGCAGAGGGGTCAGCCGGATTGTGGAGGACGGGGATCGACAGGCCGGGCCGGACCCCATAATAAATATTTTCAAGGAGTAGGCCCCGAGACTCGGGTCCTCCAGAGTGGAAAGCCGAAGCATTTCCACGCGGCCAATCCGGCCGATGATACCATTTATTTTAAATCACTGGTCACAAGGTTTAAATCAATAATTGTCAGTTAAAAAGATGATTCGCTCGATAACTATTTTGAATCATTTTATACTGTTATACATGAGCAAGCTTCCTCCCGCTTTATTGCTAAAAATTAACGGAAATTACTTTCTGAACTATCATCATATTATCGAAATAGTATCGGGATAATAACAAAAGTGAGAATTGATAAAAATCAAAAGATACATAACAAGTGACATTTATTATAATTTCGAAATAAAGTGAATTTTTTAATGTCGTTATGTTTAAAGATAAGAAATATCAAAAGCATTAAATATTTTTTTTTGTGTATAATTTACTTAGGAAGAAAGCATTAAATTCAAAGTTATGAAATGGATATCATGTAAATTTTAAATAGGAAATGACTTTTATGCCAAATGGATTTTCATTCAAATAACAAAATCAGAGTAGGTACTTTTATTTTTGTATCATTTGTTTTTCAGTCTATTAATTTAAATTTCAAGAGTATTAGTTATAATATTTTTAAATTTCAAGAAGAAAATCTAATAATAAGATAGAATAAAATAGATTTCTTGCAGAAAATTTTGATAGCTTATCCCCAAAAAATGCAGACTTATTAATCAAAAGCAATCGATGAAAATATATGTAACGATCCAAGAAAAACAAATATATAATATTTTTTATTAATTATATGATATTTATATATGTATTTTGTTTTTGAAGATTTGCTTCATTTAAATTTCTAGAGCTTTCATCACATGACTCATCAATTAATTAGACAAATTATAGTGATATCCGGGGCCAGTAATACCCTGTTTACACTATTCAATATAAGTGGAAAACAGGAAAATTTGAGGACCCGGATTCGAATCCCGGGTCCCACACTTTGATAATATTTATCATGGGGTCCGGGCCCGGCCCGTCGATCCCCGTCCTCCACAATCCGGCTAACCCCTCCGCAGGGGTGGGCAGCCTGTGGAAGGGCTTGTTTCGCCCCGCCACATAGTATTCTACTTGAATGGAGTGTGGCGTCATCTATTTACAAAAAAATAATCTCATAAATGTGTGTCACGGATAGTCAAATTCTTTTGAAAACATCATACTAGTGCATACCGGTTTAGGCTGAACGAGGAAAGTATATAGGATTCAGACTGAAACTCATTTCTGATTGGACGTTGGTTCGGGACGAAAGAGGGAGTGCCACCATTATTTTTCCTCTCGCTTCGGAAGTTAAATTGCTTGATGAGAATTTGTAAGTAGCATTTTGATGAAAATTTTATTCTAATTTTACATATATTTTACTTATAGTTAACATATTTAAAGCTTTAATTATAATTTAAGGTAATTTTGTTTCTTCAAAAGAAATGGAGAACCCCACGCTTAGCCCTCAGAAGAAGCGGAAATATATTATTCAACACCAGAGGTCACTGTGTAATGTAAACTGGTTAAACAATATGAACGAGGTCTTCCCTCGAACTTGTTAAATTTTGAACGCGATCAACTACAAACTAATTTATATTGCATAGTGTAAACAAGATATAACATTACTAGGAAAATGATATGGGGCACCATAATAAAAATAATTACGTTGCTAATAATTTAAATTATTGCTGTATATTTGTTTCTTTATTTTTCTCCAAACAACAGAGGAGAGCATGTGCTCTAGTGCAATAGGCTGAATTCGCTAAGTCAAGTGCTGATATTCAAAATATTTAACAACCGATACAATAATATATTTAAAATTTGTAAATATCAAACTATTGCACGAATATTAAATTACAGTAGTCATATGATTCATCAGTCGTCATGCTTACTATTCTAGTAAAGAATTAAAACGAATTAACAATGAAACTGAAATTAAAACACAGTATTTAGTTATAGAAGCAACTACTTAATTCGAAATTAATGATAACCTGGTGATTCTCCGAAAGAATATGCAACACTACTAACAGTCTGCACACAAACAATGGAAATACAATTTACAAGGAATCCGTCGACTGGGACTCACCGATTTGGACGAAATTTTGCAGGACGGTAGCAACACCGATGTGTTGATTCATCTGACAAATTTTTAGATGTAGATACTCGATTAATGTTTTTAAATAAATTTTTAAAGTTCACGATTTTCCACATTTCTTTTAATTATTATACACTTGGTTGTCGACTTACGGCCTATGCGACTTACTACCACAAAAAAAATAAATTATAAATATATTAATAAATCAATAATAAATAGAGAACTGTATGTACAATAACTATGGGAGGATCTGGCAACATAGACCTCCAACACATGCGGCAGTGCCCTCTTCCTCTCTCTCACATACATTCAGTTGCTTTCCAGCATTTGTTGCATGGGGTGTATTAATTAAAATTCTACTGAAATTAAAATTAAATTTTAATTTTAATTTCAGTAAATTTAAAAGATTATAAAAATAAATTATAAAAGATGATAAAAAGATTAGAAAGGTTAAAAAATATTGTTAATAAATATATGGCCGACAAATACGACCAGATTGACTTACGACCTGTCAATCAAAATTCGGTCGTAAGTCAACGACCAAGTGTATTTAGTATTTAGTATTCGAATAACCGCATTAGCAACGTAATTGGTTGCTCTGTGAAAAATATAGGTTCGAACCCCGATAGAAGTTTAGCTTTTTTTCTGTTAAATACCAGTATCAGTAAAAGTAATTTTTGTTTAAATTCATTCATTCTATATATTATTTTTCAGATTCGTCTTTTTTCCATGATAATCATATTACTAGCACAGATTACTAATACCGTACAGATGGGACACTTCCTATACTTTCAATGGTAACTTTTCAAAATGAGCATAAAGAACCAATCACATTGCTTAGATCGTAACTTAGATGGCGCTGCTAACGGTTAAACATCACCATCAACAAAGCTAATAAAAGAAGTCAGGATAAGACATCACCAAAATGTGTACTTCCTGTATAATCGTTATTGTGAATACTACCTTCTCGATTAATTTCCGATTTCAATAAGTTAATGTATTTTTAAAAACAAAAAGGTTGATTTTTAATCGTATTTTTGACTTTATACATTCGAAATATTTATAATACAAATTTGCATATTCTATTTTCAAGCTTCAGAAAACAACGTATAATACATTAATATAATTTTATTAAAAAATTATATTTGTACAAGCTGAAGTTATATATCAAAAAATATATTAGTGATATTAATTAATAATAATGAAAACATTTCAAAATAACTAATATACACTACATTTACTAAGCTTAAGCGGATGAGTTCTCTCTCACAACAGGAAATACGTTGTATAATATTATAAATTCCAATCTTCTTTTTCTTCTTCTGTTTATATAGAGGGTATGGCCCATAAATTCCAATCTACACCTAATACCTTTTTTAAATAACTAACGCTAACTTCGATCCACGTGCTACGATCAAACGTCTTAAGAAAACAAGATGGCTACTAGAAACCAAACTTGTTTATGGGAAACAGATTACTACATAATATTATTATTTAATATAGTTCTATATTTTTAAATAACAAACTATCCTCTATTATTTAAATGATTTTGGAAAAATTAATACTGGTCAATGTCTTGAAAAATTATAAAACTTACATTCAAGAAAAAATTCACTAAATCATCTAACTGAGGAGGCGCTATGGTACTGAAATTTTCCTGTATTAGCTATGTGTCCCATCTGTATCAATTAATCTGTGATTACTAGAGAGATGTATAGGTTTATTTTTCTATTCTGAACTTGTATTTACACATAAGAAAATAATAGCAATTAATTTCTTTAAAAGTATGAAATAATGATTCATTTATTTTATTTTGTACGCTAACCTATATAAAATCGTTCGTTTATCACTGAAGCCAGGTTCAATTTCTGGGTCTCAAAATTCCGAGAATTTTTTTCAGATAGGATTCGAGATCGGTTCGTTAAACTCATTTTTTATTAGCTCAATTAGCAACACAGTAACACTGCAGCCTTTCATTCAAGGACCCAGATTCGATTCCGGGTCCCAACTTTAGAAAAATTTATTCCGAAATCTGGGCCAAATCCATTTATCTCTGTCCTCAACAATACAGTTGATCCCTTCGCAGAGTGGGAGGGCTGTGACAGTGCTTGTTTCGCCTCGTTACTTAGTATGCAATATAGTGGAAAGCAGTAACGCCATCTATTACAAAAAAGAAAAACTATTCTTCAGATAACAAGAATTGTGACCATTCGGCTGTCCATCACGGATGTGGGCAGCCGAATGGTAGGCATAGAAATGCTCCACTGTTTAATAACTTCCGGTTTTTCTTCTGTAGTTTTATCACTTTCTATTCGATTAGTACTAAACGACGGAAATTAAATTGTTCAACGGATTGCCCATATGCCTTATGGAATTAGTCATCAAGTGAAGGATAAATTTCAATGAGCCGGACGGGCGCTTGTCGAAAAAACTGGATGTGTGGAACCTGGAAATTGAACCAGGTAGCACGCTTCCAACATGGCCATCGACAGACTAGTAACCTCCTGTACAGTGCCGGATCTAGTTAATGCGGAGCCCGATTGGAATATTTTTCATGGGGCCCCTCAAAATATGGCTTATATGTATAAATAATATAAGTAACATTTATAAATAAAGACCCATTTTTGTCGGCTGGATTGGCTACGTGGAAACGCTTCGGCTTTCCACTCTGGAGGACCCGGGTTCAAATCTCGAGTCCCACCCCTTGAAAACGCTTATCATAATCATGAAGTCAGGCCCTCCCGTCGATCCCTGTCGTCTACAATCCGGCTGATCCCTCCGCAGGGATGGACAACATGTGGAAGGACTTCTTTCGCCCGTCAATTATTATTTTTATAAAAAGAAACCTGGCGTCATCTGATGACAAAAAAAAACAAAAGAAGGGTTAATTATTTATAAATTTCAATTGATGTGAAAATTTGAACCATCGGAAATAGCAACCCCGTGGCCTAATTAGCATATATTAGGTTTCAATATGCATATTGATTATTAATTATTTTGATAAATTTCACCTTGATGTGAAAATTTGAACAATTTTATTTTTCATCAATAAATTTCACCTTGATGTGAAAATTTCAACAATTTTATTTTTCATCGAGAAATAGCAACGCGTGGGTTAATTAGCATATATAGGTTTCAATATTTAGATATTGATTAGATCTCCTTCTTATGGAAGCTTCTATCCCTCTCCTCCCTATCCTTCTCTCCTCCCTATCTTATCTTATGGAAACCCTTCAAGCGCGGGGCTCGATTGGATGCAATCGGCTTAAATCCGGCACTGCTCCTGTGGTAGTCGGCCGGATAGGCGGTGTGGAAACGCTTTGGCTTTTTACTCTGGAGGACCGGAGTTCGAGTCTCGGGTCCCACCCTTTGAAAATATTTATCATGGGGTCCGCCCCAGCCCGTCGATCCCCATCCTCCACAATCCGACTGACCCCTCCGCAGGGGTGGGCAGCCTGTGGAAGTGCTTGTTTCGCCCCGCCACTTAGTATACTCCCTGAATGGAAAGTGGCGTTTGTTTTGCCCTGCCACTTAGTATTCTCCATGAATGGAAAGTGGCGTCATCTGTTAACAAAAAACCTCCTGTAGTAATAAAGCATAAAACTAAAGAAAGATTATATACAGACGAGTATCATATAATTATATGGAAAAGAAAATCAATACACTAATTAGGATTGATTCATTTATCAAAAATGATAAAGAAATAGTCTTATGATATCATTTAAACTTTTATACATTGTAAATTCAAGACTACCGAAATCATTCGTATTATGCCTTAAATTATTAAATCATTTCATGCTTTTGACATTATATCACTTTACACTCATTATTTTATGATTTAATAATGAATTTTTCGCGTAAAAATTTAATTCTAATTATTATTTAAATAGCCAAAATTATAGATTCAGTCGAAACATCTTAATTTTGAAATGGAAGAAAACGATCGAAATAAATCTGATCGTCGAATAAACCTAGATAACGATTTGACTCCGATTCATATTGCATCTTGGTTAGGAGACGTAAAAACACTGAATCGATGCATCAATACATATAAAAATGTTAACGTTAAAGATAAAGATGGTAGAACACCTCTTCATTTAGCAACAACTCAGGGTTTCTATGATGTGGTTAACATTCTTCTCAGAAATGGAGCAAAGGTAAACATACTGGATAATGAAAATCATCATCCGATATTTAAAGCAATAGAACAAGGCCATATCGATATAGTAAGAAAATTAATTGAAGCTGGTTCCGATTTATCAATCATTGATGATTTAGGTGATACAGTTCTTCATATTGCAATAAAAAGCAATAATGTAGATATAGCATCTTTATTAATCGAATATATGAATGATACAGAAATCACTAATTATCAAGGCGAAACACCATTAATATTGGCTAAATTCGCTGATTTGAATGATATTAAAGAAAAATTATTGAAGAAAAAATCACAAAATTCATTCGATATTATTAGGAAGAAAAGGAAAGAAAAACATATAATGAAAGAAATAATGGCAACAACTCAAACAGATAATTCCATTCCAAATGATTTGTTCAATAAGTCAATATCAAAAAATAAGAAAAATTTATTATCAATTAATGAAAAATTTTATGATGAAGCTGCGATAGAAACTATTAAACCTCCAAAATACAAAAAATCAGAAATACAAGAGAATAATATTGATAAAACTGACGAATATGCATCGGTTGAGGATACCATTTCTGAAGAAAGCGCTTATGAAGTATCACAGATTATGGACGAAATGATAAGTCTTTCAAACCGCTTAGGTTCCGTGCGTAATATATTGAAGCAAATAGTAATATTAAAAGATAACTATAAATGTAAAGTTGATGCAATTCAAACAAATTTATCTAGAGAACAATTAGAAAAGAATGAAATCGAAAAACAGCTTAATAACTTGAGAAATTCTATTTATTTTATGCAAGATGAGGAAAAAGCCTCTCTATTTTCCATTCAACAGATGCAAGTGGAAATGGATACATTAAGGAAAAGATTAAAAGAAGAGAAAGAGGCATATGAAAATTTAAAAAGTTTCAATGATCAACTAAAAAACAGAGAAGCAGAATTATCTGTAAGGATAAACAATATCGAGCAAGAGCTTCGTGATACACGAACTGAGAAATCGGGAAAAGATTCAGATAATAATTACTTAAGAAATCAAATACACATTTTAAAAACTGAGGTGCAAAATAGAATAAAAGAAGAGGATGAATGGGAAAAGAGATTAATATCAATAAAAAACGACAGACAGAACTTTCAGCGACAGACTACTCTTTTAGAAAAAGATATGAAAATAAGTCAACGATCTCTGGAAGACAATATCAGAATAACTGAAAACAAGCTACGAGTATTAGCTAATGAAAAAGATTCACTGGAAAAAAAATTGAAGGAAGAAATTCGACGGAAATCTACCACAGAGAAAAAAATTGCACTTGGGCAACAGGAATTGCAAGAACTCAATGGAAAATTTGTTCAATTAAAAAAACAGATTGATCAGATTCAGAGAGCAATGGAAGAACAATCTCGTTCCCATTGTAATACAGAAAAAACTTTTCGAGCTAAAGTGGAGCAGCTGAGAGAAGAAAATCATAATTTATACGAACGGGTTAATGAGTTGAGATTATGTCTTCATCAAACTGAATCCGAATTAGAAAAAGAGCATATTCAAAGCAATCAAATTATAGCTGATCTACGAGAAAATTTACAAAATTTTAGATCTCAACACTACAAAAACAATACGGAAAATCACGATATTATGAATAATGATATTTTATCAGACCTTAAAGATCTAGAAAATGTTACCGAAATTTCAAAATCTCCCGAATATCATGAAAGGATTCACAGAAAGAAATTTTTCCATTATCTAAAATCTAAAACCAGGTCTGAAGAAAGTAAAACCGAATAAAATATTTTTATTTGTATTTGAATTTATTAAAAAATGACTTAAACATGAAAATTTTATCATGACTGAATAATTATCATCATTGGCCTAATTGGTAAACCATAGCTTGTTAATATAAGATCCTTTTTTTCTTTGTTGTTTTTCAATTTCAATTTCAAAATTTCAATGCCTACTTAAATGATTAGGTTTCTTTTTTCTGTATAGTTCTATCTCATAGCTGGCTCTAGTAGGTGTCCTGTAAAAAAATTTAATTCAAAAGACAAAAATACATAATCGCAGGACACTAGGCGACTAAGTCGCTTCGCCCTAAGCCGGCTCTTTTATATTGCATTATTTCAAATTCAGCTTTGCTTTCTAACTGACAGTTACTAGTTCATTGCACAGTATGTGCATTTATCATAACATAACAATTAGCGATTGTATTCGAGAATCCCACCTCGAGAAATCTCGATATTTACAAAATATTCGGGAATTAAAAAAATCATTGAGTGGAAAGTGGCGTCATCTGTTGACAAAAAAAAGGATACTTATATTCAAACTTCATTGTGCGCATCTTCAACAATTGTAGTCATCTATTATTATTTAGAAAGGTTTGATCAAAACTGAAAATTTCGATTCGCAAAAAAAAATTTATCGCGATGATGATTTAGTTTTTGTTTAAGTTGCCATATCCTCATGGATCAACCTAAAAATTGAAGGATGGGGTTCGATGATCCGGGCCCAGAGTCCTGAAAACTGGTGGCGGACCGGGATCCTCAAAAATGATTAGCGAACGCTTTACCACGAATCGCGAATAAGAGAATTTGCATATACTGACTTCGCGAATATAATGGTCTATCGTATATACATATTTTTATAGCAATAGAATAATTTTTTTTATAAATTTAGACGGTAAAAAATCAAATCTGTATAAATTTAGATAAATACCAATTATTTATTAATATCACAAAAGATCAAATCAACATATTTTACACTTCATATCCACAGTAACCTGAATACAAATTTAAAGAGTACATTATTTTGACATACCCATCACATTAAAAATTGACTAATTGCATTGATCTTTTTAAAATATTATGAAAAAAGTGTGGATTTGTGTGTTGGCACTCCTTTTCCTTGCAATTCTGTAAATAAATATTTAATAACTGTGGATAGCTCTCACACAAAAATCTATAATTAAAAAAAAAATATGACTGTATAATTTTTTGAAGCTTCCTTAATATTTGAGCAAATATTTTATTGCTTTAAAAAGCCAAGTAATAAAATTTAAACAATCAAAATATGTAGTCTTACAAGACAAGCAATGAAATTATAAAATTTACATTTATGTATTGTGACCTACCAATATTTTGAAAACACTGAATTTTTATAAATTTATTTTGAAAAATGTTTTAGTTAAACAGTATAAAATACTATTTTAAGCTAATATAAATTTTCAATATTAAATTAACTATGTTAATTCTTAAATAATCTGAAAATTTTCTTGTTTTCAATTAAAATTGTTTCTTGTAACTATATTCTGAAAAATTAACATAAAAAATAATTTTTCTTTTAGACAAATTTATATATATTGTATACATATATTCATCAGAATTTAAGTACAAAACAATTTCAGTTTATAAGTTTTAAAATCCATTTGTGCCTTTGTATTGAATTTTGTAATTTTTTTATTTTTGGGTATTAAAAATTCTGCAATGAGAACAATTTGCCTGTGCATATATATTTGAAAAATAGTCAAGCAGTATAACTCTGGAGAAAGTTATAATTGAGAAAATTCAATGCATTAATTAATAATTCTATAAATATAACAACAAAACTGTATACATTTCATGCATTTAAAGGATTAATGTTTTATGAAACATGCATAAGGCTTTTTATATTTTTTGGATTTTGCTTATCTATGGGACATGCCAATATGGTTATCACAGTTATCCAAGTGGAAGGAACATGTTAACAGCTGCCAATTAACACAAAACAATGACTGCAATTCTAATTGTTAAATTGATACAAACATTAAAATTGTATATAATGTTTTATAAAATCTTTTAAATAAAACAATAAAAGCAAGATTATAGAATTGGGTCATGCTTTGTTATTATATTTGTTGGGACTTGGCAGGAATGAGCAGCACATGCACAAAGCAGGAAAATATTCCATCAATGATTATTTGGAACTGATCATCTTTCCATGCTGTGGAATAAAAAAGTTTGGATTAGTAACAATAAAAAAAACAAAAAATATACTTATCTATATAATTAACATTCTAAACAATATGTTTCATAAAAAAACTATAAAACTTTTAGTGTGACATGCAGTTTTGGTTCAATGGTATGCTTTTGATTTTTGTTTTTGTTTCTTTTTTAATATTGTATAATATATTTTGCAATTCATATTTATTCATCTTCACTTTCATCTTCATTTTCTTTATCATCATCAGACTTTGTTTCTTCTATTTCTTTTTCTTCATTTGGCTCATTATTTTCTTCCCTAGTTTCTTCAGTTAATTCTGTTTCTCCTATTCCATTTGTTTCATTATAACTTATATCAACTGTTTCATTTATATTTTTTTCTTCATTTTCAATCTAAGAAATAAAGTTATATTAAATCGTTCTAATTTCCAAATAACTATATTATGTATGTCCATTAAAAGACGAGTACTGAAATTATGTTCTCTTGTAAAATAAAAAGCATATCTAAGTAATACTTTATTTATTACTTAGATATGTTTTAAATTATTAAATGTTGAAAAATTCTTCAACTAAATAAAAAAAGAAGATTATTCATTTATCATATTAAAAGTATTTTATCCAAAAAGTTTTACTTGCTTTTTATTTATTTCAAATATATAGCTATAATTTAAATAAGCATTGATAAATGCAGTGTATTATAGAAGATATTTATCTTAAAGCATAGAAATATTTTGAAATCTGATTATTATAATTATTAAAATACATAGGATATATAAAATATTGCAAGTATGAAACATATAATTTCTCATATATTAATCTAGAACCGTTTTCAAATATGGATCTAAATTACTATTAAAATGGAAAAAAATATTTTCAGTATTACATAACATTAAAAGTTAAATACTTAACATAAAAAGTTGTCTTATAAATTCAAAAATTTATTTAAATATTGGCAATTTGTTAGAATATAAAAAATAATTTTTATTATAATTTGAATTTTCTATAAAAATTCTGCAATTAAGCAGAAAATTTACTGCACCTTTATTGTTTTTCATATCAAGAATATTAATACTTCTTATAGCAAAATTGTATTTTTATAGGCATCAACTATAAAACTGATATGTAATAAAACAATGCTGTTGCATTACTATATTGTACATAATATCTATTAGTTTATAACAGAAGTGTAAAAAAATTAGGCATGTTCAATTGCTGAGATTTTATATATATATATATCAAAATAGACTATTAAATAAATGCAAAACATGTAAAACAATTTTTCACAACTTTAGAGCATTCAATATGTGTATGCAATATAAAATTTCTTTATACTGAATCACCCTCAAATGGAATAAAATACTTGAAAAAATAAATTTAAAGAAATGTTATAACACTGCATGATATTGATCATCAAAATATTCAAACTATGTTAGGATATCTTCTTATATCTTACAGTTATAGATACTTTTCAAAAGTTTTTATTTTTTTTTACAATTATAAATGTAGTAATTAACAATTAATAATTGTGATATAATAAACAACTTTAATAATACAAAATGTCAATGAATATCTTCATTAATTCCATGAAGATATCATTGATCAATATATGCAGATATCATAGCTGCAATTATTACTAGTGATGGTAATCACTAGTAATAAGCTTCAAGATCATAGTAGTAAATGGCTTCCTATAAATATACAACATAAAAATTAAGTTCTTTCTGGACATTTGGATTACTATAGAAGTTAATTTTTATACTATATATATATACATATTGAATTGATGGGAAAGTAATTTCATTTTTGAAGTAAGGATTAAAGTTAGAGATTAGGCATTATTACTACTTATAAATTTATTTAATGATTATTGCCAATGCATGATCATTATTTTGAGAATATATATGTGCCATTTGATGAAAATCAACAATGTAAAATTAACCTTTAAAAGAGAACTTTTATCTGATAAAGTATGTTTTTGATCAATTATATTAGGAGTTTAAGAGAGATGTAAATGCAGCAACTCATTCAAAAATATTTGTAATGTGTTTGGAAGTAATATGGTGACAAAAGCCATAAGAGTAGGGTTTAAGAAGTTTTGTACTGGCAATTTTGATTAAGTGATAAACTGCTATTTTCTTGGCAGATGATCAGGTATAGTGGTAGTGCAGGCAGAATACAGGATGCAGTGATTGAAGTTTTATAGCATACAATGCATGGCTAGCATCCTAAGAAATAGCAGAAAGATTTAATATTGATCATTCAGCAATTTTAGATCATTTCAATAAACTTAAAAATGGTTTCAAAACTAGATGTTTGGGTACCATGTCTTATTGGAAAAAATTTTATTTGGCATTCAATGTTTACAATATTTTGCCATCATGTTAATAAGTTGTCCATTTCAAAAACAAATAACGATTAGTAATAAAAACTGAGCATTATACAGTAATGTTGTACAAAAAAGAAATTGATCTGCTAAGGAGTGAAGCATCAGTATCAATAATAAAACTTAAATTGCATGAAAATAACTCATGCTCTGTTTTTAGTAGGATTGCAGAGAAAGTATGTATTGTGAACTCCTTAAAAATTCCAATTGCTAGCAATAGTGATTAATTTTAATTATTATTGCCAGCAATTGAATAAATTCAATGAATCATTGTGTGTTAAAAGACCAGATTTAGTAAACGGAAGAGAATTTTTCATCAAGATAATGCTATATCTCATGTAGCAATGAATGCATTACAAAACTAAAGATCTTAGTTAGGAAATTTTTATTCATCCTCCATATTTAGCAGATCTTGCACTATCAAATTACCATTTATTTCATTCTTTACAGAATTATCTCAATGATAAAAAATTACAAATATCTAATGAAGTAAAATCCTGTATTGGCAACTTTTTAAATCTAACCTGCAAATGGAAAAAAAAAGATTACAGAAAGATGAACTACAGTCATAAGTAAACAACAAAAATTATATAAGTTTTTTAAATATTTTTTTTTATTTAATCAACAAGTTTTTTAATTAAAAAAATGAAATTACTCTCCCATCAATCTAATATTTAAAGGAGGCCATCTTAGCTCCTTACTCACATACATATAAATTCATAAGTATGTGAAACACACAGCTCACTTATGAATCAGAAACGTTAAATCAATATTTATTACAATATAAAGATTATACTTGCATTTTGAAAATTTAAAATATGAACTCCTCTATATTACCAATACTTTTGAAATTCATAATATAACACTAAACATATCAAATTCATCAGTGATGTAAAAGGAATTATAATATAAAAAATAAAATAATAAAAGAATTAAAATACAGGAAAACAGATTTTGAGGAATTAATCATAATATGGCAAATTTAACAAATTTAAGAAAGATTTACAAAAGTAGTATAATATAATAAACAGTATATCTGCAATAAACTGAAGTAGTCAGGAAATGAATTACACCTGATAATCAATTCCTCAAATTTGTAATTTGATTCTAATTTTTTTTACCAGTATTATATAAGATATAATAAAAAAAATTATTCTGGGGTGTTTAAAAATCTTTCAGATAACACATCTAAGATAAAACATTGATCATTAATCATCACTTCCAGATTGCAGATTACCTCTCTACCTGTTAATCTACAATCTAGATAATCCAATCCCAGCACTGTAATAGTATCCAGTGCCAGCACTAATTACATTGGCAGTTTCCTGTATGTTGCCTTCTTCTAACATGCACAAATGCACATATAAAAAACAACCCATTATATATATATATATATATATATATAAACCTAAATTATCAAGCCAAATTTTAGCCCTTGAAACCGTAACGGAAATAATTTTAATGATTTGAAATAATTTGAACTAATGTTAGCGCATCTCGTAATTAGAATAATTATTAATTTTACAAATCAATGAGTGGCGCCATCTATTAATTAATAATTGAACTAGAATTTTTAACTAATTTAATTTAATTCCAATCTACCAGGGTTTTACAATCTACCTATGTTACTGGAGATTTTCTTCTTCACCTGGTCCAGTATTTGTGAGAATAAACCCTGGCAGTGCTGAACAATTTTTACCGGTACCGTACCACCTTAAAGACTTGAATGTGATAAGAAAAATAGCAAAGAGTGAAAACAAGCATATAGCTAGCAAAAAGGGCCTCAACAGTCTTCAATATTCTCCGCAATGAAAAAGACAGACTGAAAGAGTCGGAACGCACAGATGTGTACAAGATTTCCATCAAGGACATACAACTACAACGTGAAGCTGTGTACATAGGAGTAACCTCCAGAACTGTACATAGGAGGATTGAAGAACACAAAAAAGACATCAGACAAGCTAAAACATCCACCTCTCTAGCGCAGGAAGTCTTCACTAAGGACAGAGATTCTATGGGACAAAATGAAAATAATTAAAATGGTTCCTCTGCACACACGCAGCCAACTACCACAGAATCCTTAGAAATACTTTGTAGAAAGGATAGAGAAAATTTAATAAATGACAGAATGGCATGAGAACCGCTACAAGCATGGAGGTTTGCCTTGACTAATGCCCAAAGACCACCAGTGAATTATTAGCTTTGATGAATGATCTTACCAACCTAAGGGAGTACTATGTTATAAAACTGGTAGACGGGACGTCACCTAACACAATTTACCTTCAATGTCAATTAATTTGTTTTATTTTATTTTACTCCACTCTAATTAATCCATGCTTTTCATGGAATATTTTCTGTTTCTTAATAAGTAATGCTTACCAATTTAAAAAGACTTAAGGGAATTAAAATTTAAAAAGATTACAACAAAATGAATCTGCACACATTGCTTATATTTGTTTCTATAAATTGTTTAGTGGTTATGCCTGGTTTCTAGTTTTGATATTCGTTCTAACCCTCAACTTTGCAGTTTGCCAGGCACTAATAGTACAATGGAAAGAAAGTTTTTTAGTGATTGATAAGTTTTAGACATCAGAAAAAACACACCTGAATGTAGAAACATTAAAAGGAATATTACAAGTACAATTTTTTCAATTCCTGTGAAGAATTTTATTAGAATACTTGAAAATAGTGAAGATTTATTAAAAGTTTCATTCTGTGAAAAAATACGTATAAATAATGTAATTATTTATACTATTTTTTCACATTATTACTTTAACAAATATTAAATATTTGTTAAAGTAATTAATTCTTCAAACAACTGCTTATAAACCTTTTACTATTTAATGAGACTTAAATAACAGCACTATTCTGCAGTTAAACATCATTAGCAATAGATGAATTTTATTTGAATTTTTATTGTATATATCTGTAATTTTATGTCTATTTATGTTAATGTTAATATGCAGCCCTATTTTAAATTGTACTAGTCCGAATGTTTCTTTAAACGAATCTATTATAAGAATTAAAGGTTGCCATAGCAACCAGCATTTGTGGAGATATGAGTTAGTTAGAGAGAAGCATGACAAGAATAAACGAAAATCGGGAAGGATGAGAAGGCAGGAGAGGCTTTAAGAGAGGTAGATATTTATATGTGATGGTGGTAAATGAGAGCAGAAGAAAGTTTTTTGGGAAGAAGAAATTAGACAATGCCTATAAACTGTGTATAGGGATTACTTATTTCTAAGTAAAGGTTTTCTTTTAATGGTTTTCTTAGGAATGGTGGGTTATCGATAGGAAAGCCTGTAATTGTAATAATTTTTTGTTATAATATTTTATTATTTTGTTTTTGTTTTTATTTTTATGTTTATTTTTTGTTTTTAATTTTTTTTGTTTTTATTTTTAAATTTTTCAAGTTTTAAACATTGTTAGTTAAGTTCTAAGAATGTGTTTGTTCGATGTTCGAATCGGTTATGTAAAACGTACCTGAGGATGGTGTAATAGAACACCGAAAGCGCTATTACGATTTATGTGAATGTTTTTCTACCTTTAACTGCAGAATAGTTCTGTTATTTAAGTCTCATTAATATTTGTTATAAAAGCAACAAAAATATTACTCTGTCTAACATCAAACTAAAATACTAGTAAATTACAGCTCTAAGACAGGAATAAACAAATTTATTCAAAATACAAGGCAGTAGCGCTTTCGATTCTCTAGAATCCTCTTCAGCTACTAACGAATTACATAAAAATTGTTCTAACGAACACCACGTTTTTACGTTTTACAATTTAAAAATAATGTTGCTATAGCAACACAATATAACACGTTTAAAACAAAATATATAATAAATTATCATAAATTCCGTTACAGATTATAATAGGAGCTTTCAAACTTAAAAAGAACACAATAACAAGAAGACGATAGTAGAGGCAATAGAAATTATTGAGAGAAAGTCGGAGGAGAATTTGATTAATGACAAGCTGCCATGGGAACCGTTGCAGGCGTGGAGATATGAGTTAGTTAGAGAGCATGACAAGAATAAACGAAAATCGGGAAGGATGAGAAGGCAGGAGAGGCTTTAAGGGAAGAGTGCTAGTTTTTGTTTACTCTTGAACATATCATATACAAATTTTCAAACTAGGAATAACATAATTTCATTTTTTATCATACTGTATATCATAATAAGCTAATAAAATTTTATTTTATGAAAGAAAATTATATATAGATATTAATTTGATAAAAATAAATGGAAAATTATATTTTCTGTATATACAATCGGACCCTGTTAACACGTGGTAGTCGGGGTCCATGGTTACTAAACTGCAGGTTAAGTGAACCATGAGTTATATTATTGCTCAATCTATGTTAATACTGTAAATTCCAACATTGATATGAATTTTTTGTGTGATTTGACCAATACAAAATGGTTGAATGTGCAGCTAATCTCACTGATCATGAAATGTAATGATGAAGATGTCTAGGAATGATATCATAAGTGATTGCTTATCAAGGTAGCCATGGTAAAACTGTGTGTTACTGAACCATGTATTAACAGGGTCTGACTGTGTTTGTTATTTATAATAGAAATATACAAGAAAATAAAAAAAAATTTTATAGATATATTCCATTTGAAAAGTGGATTATTATTCAAACCCTAACTTTATTGTTCTTCCAAAATTATCACACAATCCGTAAAAGCTTTGACTGTAATTGCTGACAGATAAGACTGACTTTTGTTGCAATGAAAATTAAAGATATTTGAATGCCTTTAATTTTCATTCCTATATTCCACATAACAATGTGATATTCACTCAGTTACAAATGTGATTCTTAAGAATTATTTTATGTGATTTGATTCTGAATATTTCACTTTACCTCTTATTTAACAAGTTTATTTTTTGTGTTTGTGAAATTCAGGGCTCTCAAAAATGTGTGGGCCTGAAATAGTTGACCCTATAAGTTTTTACATTACCCCTAGCTGTAAGTACCCCTATGCAATGCTTAATAGGCTTACGTCTCAAGCTGGTCCTGGCAATATCAATCAAAACAAATTCTACAGAATGAAATAAGATTTGAAATTATAAAAAAATTTGATAAACTACATAAAGAACTGGGATATATATATTCCAATTCACAATAATATCAATAATAACGACATGAAATACATAGGAATAACTAATAAACAATTCATACAAAGGATACAACATAAATATGATATTTTAATAAATAAGACTGAAGCAGCATTAGGTGATACATATTAGAAAACAAAATTATATTGTGACAATGCCTCTATATTAAAAAATACATCATACTATACAGGAAAAATAACATTTAAATCAAGAAAGAATATCAAATAACAACTATCAATTTAAGTTTCAGGGAACTTTCTTATATCATAGAATATTTCATTGGCCACATTAAAGAAGCATATCTTTGATCATTATTATTATTATTATTATAAACATTATTAATTAGAATTTATTTGCATTTATTATTTTTTTTATTTTTATATTTTAAGAATCTGAGTGAGTTTATATGACATTTATTCTTAATTTATCATGAATTTACATGTCAGATTTCTCTTCTTGTTTTTTAATTTCAATTCAAATTTAAAATGCTCTATCCTGTTATTCTAATTCCAATTTTTGGTACTGATGACGGACTTAACTGCCTGAAATTACTTTACAGTTATTAATTCTTTTGAACTTTTTATTATTTATATTATTCTATGAGAACCTAATTTATTAATTATATTATGATTTATAGTCACTCATTTAGTTATTTTTTCTAAAAATATTGGCTCTATTAAAAATAATATAGAATATTTATGAGTTGCACTATTTTTACCTGTTTTCTGATGTACAAAGATAATTTTCATAAAAAAAATATCATTGCATCAATGCTTGACTTTTATTTTAAATAACTTAGAATCTCTGATTCATATGTTAACTTTTTTTTGCACAATGGGTTCTCAAATTGTCTTAAGAATAGAAGTATAAAATCCAAAATTAGTAAAAACTGCTTATCTTCAAATGATAATTTTCAAAATTAAAAACAGCACATTTAGCAGTAGGTTTTTGAAACAAACTTTAATTAGATCAAAAACATTTTCATTATTCTAGATACTATCATCAGTTGAAAAACAGATTTAAAAAGAACTACAAATAACTTACACATTATAGAATAGACCATAATTCAAAAAACAAATATTAGAAAAACATAACTAATAACACAATAAATTCATAAACCCATACAGAGGATCTTCATGACATTATATTATTTATACGGATGGAGAAGTGGTAATAAAAATACAGTGGTATAAACGTTAGTAACACCAACACAAAAGGTCAATTATTTTCTTTAACCGCATATTTCCACACTAAGCTTAGCTTGTCAGCTTGTCTAATATTAATAACATTATTAGTTTTACTAGATTCCAAAATTTCAAGTTTTTCCCTTAGGGGAAGATCTTTACGGTTATGTACACTTTTAACTATTTTGGCATCTTGCCAAACGATGTTTATATCTTTTTCAAAAGCCCTCTGGGCTAGCGCAGTCACAAGTTTACTTTTAGAGATGTTGTCTCTATGTTCAGTCAACATATCTTTGAAATTCCTCGTGGTAGCCCCTATGTACACCTCAGATCGATTATTGTCAATGTTCTGTAAAGGTATTCTATATACACCTGACTTAAAGTCGTCAGCTCTTTTATTCTTATCATTACGTAGTAAATTAAACACAGTGGGTGATCTTCTAAAGGTACGGGACATGCTATTGGACTTAGGAGTTTGTCTAATTGTCCTACAATTATGTAGTCTGTAGGGTAAGGGGAACCTACAGGTGTCGTCTAGGGTATGCCCATTAGATGTTGTAAGCACTTGCTGATCGGTGAGGGAGGCTCTGCATTCAAAATTGATTCTTTCTTTTGTGTAGATGCTCTGCATAAACCTCATGCTGTACCCATGTCTCAAACCACATTCGTATATACGTTTAAGCTTCGCATTATGGAATGACTCAGTACTACAATGGGTAAGGCTTCTTTTAAAATAAGATGTGAAGGCAGATTTCTTATAAGCCCAAGGGTCAAAGGACTATCTGGGGATAATGACAGGGGTGGCAGTAAACTTAATGTAAACAGTGGTGTGAATAACCCGTTCTGTAGCCATAATTTTCACATCCAAAAAGCTTACTTCTGCCTGGCTGACTTCTGTTACCTTACGAATGAGTCTGTATTGTTCTTTGCAGAAGTGTTCAACTATATCCTCAGCCTTGTGGTTAGATTTCCAGAGTATAAAAATGTCATCCACGTACTTTGAATATACGGAGAATTCATCAATCAGGCTGTGCCAAAGTTGTTTCTTTACCTCCCTAACCACAATTTCAGCTAAAACCACCGCCATGGGGCTACCTATTGGGACCCCTTTCATTTGTCTATAAAAAATACCCTTAAATTTGAAATACGATTCATGACAAATTAGATGTGCAATACTGATACAGCATGAGGTTTATGCAGAGCATCTACACAAAAGAAAGAACCAATTTTGAATGCAGAGCTTCCCTCGCCAATCAGCAAGTGCTTACAACATCTAACGGGCTTACCTTAGATGACCCCTGTAGATTCCCCTTACCCTACAGACTACATAATTGTAGGACAGTTAGACAAACTCCTAAGTCCAATAGCATGTCCCGTACCTTTAAAAGATCACCCACTGTGTTTAATTTACTACATAATGATAAGAATAAAAGAGCTGACGACTTTAAGTCAGATGTATATAGAATGCCTTTACAGAACGTTGATAATAATCGATCTGAGGTGTACATAGGGGCTACCACGAGGAATAATTATTTTGGCCCTGCGACGTTTTCGAGTCAATAAACCAAACGGATAAACTACGTGGTTTATCTGCATCATTCTACTAACTTTATATTTAAAAAAATTATCTGAAACTAATCACAAAATAATACTTAAAACTGGCATATAAAACCTAAATAGATCAATAAATTTTACAAAATCATTCATTTTATTGTAATTTTAGATACTTCTAGTGCAGCGCTTCTCAAAGTGTATTCATTTTATTGTAATTTTAGATACTTTCTAGTGCAGCGCTTCTCAGTGTAGTTGTTCTCAAAGTGTAAATTTTGTTACGCGACCCCATATGGGGTCGCGTAACAAAATTTTGGGGTCGCAGAAATTTTAGCAAATGTTTTAACTCTTATTCATAGTTTATATATCTCTATACTCACGATCGCGAAAATATTTTCTCGGGTAAAAGGGGTCCCCAAGTGGAAAAATTTGAGAAGCGCTGTTCTAGTGTTATATTCGCCGCCATGTTGTGACGTAAGCAGATTTATGATGACGTTTACGTAAACAAAATTAAAATTAAATACAAGTATCTGGTTTCGAACGATTCAACGGTTCGCCGAGTAACAATGATGTCTATGCTATATAGGGGAATGCATCAGACAATACGAGTGGTTAGCTAGCTCTCAATCATTCTCCAAAAATTCTACTTTCACCCAATGGCCAGAGACAATAGAGCTCTCTTAGAAAATCACGTAGCTAAAATAAGAGGCCCTAAACTTTTTCTAAGTGTATCTGTTGGTCTAGAACAGAGGTGGGCAATATATTTTTTAAAGTTGCTACATGTGTGGCGAATGAAATGTTCAATTCGCCACAGCTTCTAAAAATTAAGAATGAAAAAAGATTTACAGATTTATTTATTTAAACTTTTAATCATAATTTAATAGTCAGCAAAATAATACAAAATTATTTATACTTGATTTTATTTTGTATCTTTAAAAAGTAAGACTCAAATTTTAACGTGATATTTGATAATTATTTTGTCGAACGATTCTTTGATATTTTGACTGAATATCTATACTAAATGCTCATCTAACAGAGCAAGTATCTAATATCACACAATCTAATTTGTTCGGCCAGACGAACGGAATAATAGGTTTTTTCTAATATTTTAACATAATAAAAATTAATTAATATTATCAGTAAGAAAAGAAAAGAAAATTATGCCAAAGTCAAAATCGCCATACAGGGCGATTGGCGAGCAGGTTGCCCACTATCGGTTTAGATTAGGGTGGGCAATCTCCGGCCCGCGGGCCACATTATTTTATTATATCTAATACTGTATGCGGGCCACATTATTTTATTATATCTAATACAACGCTATGTATACTTTATATCTGTACCTTCTGTTTTTTAAATAAATACTATTATTATCAATTGTACTGTACCTTCTCTTTTTTAAATAAATACTATCATCATCAATTGTTTTTATTTTGGCCCGTAGTCTCACCATTCTATTATCAATTGTTTTTGTTTTGGCCCGTGGCCCACCATAAATTTTTCATACAGCTCCTTACAAAAAAAGGTTGCCGACCGCTGCTATAAATTATTATTTTTCCTCTACAAAAAAAGTTGCCCATCCCTAGCTTAGACTAACGGATAGTAATATACAAAAAAAAGTTGCCCACCCTGGTTTAGATATTCAAATATAGTGACTTGTAAAAATAAGCAATCTTATAGACTAAAAAGCTCATATACGTCTACATAAGATTGGATACAAAAATTCTATTTTTCTGCAATTTTTGTATCCAAACACAGGACCCGTTTAGCAGATAAAAGAATAGATTGTTTGTTTGTATTGAAAAGCTATTTTAATAAAACTGTCAGTAATTGTAAAATAAATACTATTATTTTTTCAGTATTATTGAAATGTGATCTATTTTTTAATATAATTAAAAGATTAAATAAAAACAAATGTAAAACAACCCAATATTTTTTTGTTTTCATTTCGCATGATTTTTTCTGCCTCTTTTTTTATCCTTATTACAAATAGGTATTTTTTAACTAAACATTTTTTTTAGAAACTCGAGAATTTCCAAAAGAGAATCTCGAATCTCCAGAAATTAATTACTAATTCGGGAATTTCCGAATCGCGAGAAAGCAAAAAGTTCGGGAAAAACCAACGATCTTTGGGTAAAACACAATTGCTAATAACAATAGGTGACATCACAAAATAGCCAAAATATATGACGCCATGATCGCGAGGAAAAATTTCCCAAGCAACATGAGCTATCAGCACTTGATTTTTTAACAAAAACATATAGTACTGTCTGAATTTTTTCTCCATTTTTGAATAAAAAACTGATGTTATCATCTTCAACAATGACCTGTGGACTTTTATATTACATAAATTTAATAATTTCATGTTTTAAATTTACTTATAATGATAAACATACTGTATGAAATTTTCTTTCATTCCTAATTAATACAAACAATATGAATGTAAGCCATCAATATGAAATGTCGTTAAAACGACGTCATAGTGATATCATATAGGGTGCGTTCTAAACCTCAACAGACTAATCAGTGATGAGTAAAAAATCTCAGCAAACCGTACCAAAGCTCAACAAGTCAATCAGTGTTGAATTCATCACACGGTCATCACAGTAATCGTTCTGAACCGTGATGAGAGTGCTGACACCAGTTTACGCCGTTTATCAACGTCGCGAAAAAAATAGTTCCTACTAGATGATAAGATTTTAAAAGTTAGTGTGTGTTATAAATAATTATCATCGTTGTTGTTTACTGGCAAATAAATTTTAGTGCTTTCTAAGACACTAATGAAGTTATAACATTCGTTATTGTCTTCTTCTTCACCATGTTTAGCCGCCGTCTTATCTCCACATTCAGCAAGTCGTTCCAGATACAAACTGATGTTGAGTTATTTTTGACGTCAAAACAGAATAATCACTGGTGACTTACTGTTGAGGTTTGGAACACACCCATACTAATTAAATCAATGTTAAGATTGGTCACAAAGAGTCAATATCTAAATGCCATAATAAAGAAAGAAACCATATTTATAATAATAATAAGTTGAGTATCCAATTTCAGAATGACGTTATAAATTGTATTATATGCTAAAAATTCTCGGTCTTGGCCAGGAATCCTGGCCAATAATAATATAAAAGTTAAATAAATTTAGCTTTATGGAAAATTTACTGCATTAATTTTTCTAATTATTTTTATCGAAGACGACGAAAATCTCGTTGCGATCCGGCGTTTGAATAATGGATGGTAATACTACACCATAGTGGTGAATGTCCGACAATACACTTTACAATGGACTGTTATGGTACGGTCAGATCTGAATATCTATGGAATATGCAATCATGGTAATCCCACCAGCTTAGTATCTGTCAAATGAAAAAAAGCGAAATTAAAAATTTATTCGATCGGTAAAACTGCACACAAAATTGATCGAAGTTGTAAGAGAAACATTAATTTTATTTTTCTAGTTTACAATGTTTGATATGCATAAATATGGTAAATCCGGTTATATTTCCTTAATTTCTACGAAGTCATTAACCAGTTATCCATTTGTTATTGTCTTTATAAATAACGTTTTAAATATCGATCCTCGTTCAGAATTGTATCCCACCTTTTTCATCCTGAAGAGTTAGCTTCTCTTACAATTCAGTTAGCTGAAAAATGTTTGACAAGTCGAATTTATCTGTTAATTTTTCACTGAACATATAAAACCAATCTAATTACAAATACAATATACTGCTGTTACGAATTGAATCGATCGAGAAGTGATGGAGGTGTGACGAGATATAGTCACCATGGCAAAAGTTAAAAAATGGCGTCATATCCTCCAACCCATTCGCAAGGTCAATATCCTAAGCGAATAATAATTTACGAAACAAATTTAGTCACTAAATGACATGTACTATTACGTTTCTGTCAAATTGATGAAGTATTATTGAAATAATTACAAAAATTCGCAAATGTAGCATAAAGTGTAAGCAACATCGCCGACGAGAACACGCGCCATTTTTCCGAATTTGAACAAAGAACGGAGAGTGGTTGTTTAAGTTCATCTGTTAGTCGGCAAGTCGATAGTCGATAGAAATGAGTACTACAGAAAAACAAGTAGATGTAGCCACGAAGCGAACAGACGAAAGTGTCGGTGATAAAGAAAAAGCTGACATCAAAGACACAACACCGCATAAAAGACCAGCATCAGAGGTGAGTTGGCGCGGATGTCAATGGGGGATGGAGAGGTAGCCGGCCATGCTCTCTATCGCCCATACTCCCCAAATAAAAAAAACGCAATTTTTAGCTTCTTGTTCTTATTTCAGCACCCACGCGCTTAGCTGTTATTCTTAATTTAACATTATAGATATGTTGGAACATCGCACTTGTAGTTTCTTCTACTTTTTTTTATTTTTTATAAAGTTCAACTATACAGTAGTTATATGATAAGCTATCATTCAAGATTGCTTTTATAACTTTATGATGAATTGAATTTAAGTTTATTTTTAGAAAACTCAATTTTTGGAATAGATTTTTGTATCTTTCTTCAGTTTTTATGTTATCGTTATTTTTAAAATATCGTATATTTGGAGTAATGTGATTTTTCATTTTTAATCCCATTGTCTTTTTTGTTTCGGTGATTAGAATAATTTTTTAGAAGCTGTAGAAAATCGGCAAATACGAAGTGAAAACTGATTAAAATAAACAAAAAAATATATATATGATAAAATAATAAGTTGGCTCTACATCAAGGTTAATCGTGTTACGAAAGTTGTTTTAATGACGGATTTTTCGCCAGATCGCATTCCCTTCAGAAAATCATATGCGGAGATGCTAGATTCACTTTTAACATGTGTGAGAAAGTCTGTTAAGTTTTTATGAACTCGAATCACTTCGCTGAAAGATTTAAATTGTTACGATTTTTTATAGGTGAGAGGTTAACGACCTCGATTATGGAAGATAATTTGGTTTATAGAAGAATGACAAACAAACCGTGACCATAATTTTTTTGTGATGTCTAAAAGTGTGACTTATTTCCATTTTAAAATTTAAAGAGCAAAATTATATTGTTTCCGAAGTGACCCACGACTTATACGAGATCTTTCATTGACTACTATACAAATCTCGTTCTTTTCCCATTGGACGTCTGTGTATGTTTCTCTGTTCCATCACTTTTTTTTTTTTATCTCAGCTCCTCCCTCCATCCCTACCGTTCACTATTGGAAGGACTGAAAATGATGATGTATTCGCTCACTGCTTTTTTTCGGAAAATTTAATCCCGCGAAAAGTGTTTTCGTTTTTGTTTGTTCATAAATAGTGGGGCACTGAAAACAAAAATATTTCTTTGTTTTAAACTTAGATAATCGATTACATTTCAGAAAAGTGCAAGATTGCTATTTCTGATTTTATGTATATAATATATTACGATTGTTTACAAACCTCGATTTCAGTAATGGAAATTCAGTACAGTACTGGATTTTAAATGTACGCCTTATTTTTTTACTAAAACGGAAAAGTAGAATTTGTGTGTTTATCTAAATCAACACTTGAGAGTTATTCTTATGTAAGATTATAATTTGGAGGACGAGAAAGTAGTTATATAAATGGGAAGGA
This sequence comes from Olivierus martensii, assembly GCA_000484575.1. Taxonomy (NCBI): domain Eukaryota; kingdom Metazoa; phylum Arthropoda; class Arachnida; order Scorpiones; family Buthidae; genus Olivierus; species Olivierus martensii. Next base: position 41,648 of record AYEL01072161.1, read on the forward strand.
AACGAGATGATAAACATCGACTTAATATGATAAAAAAAAAATCATGTTTATTCGATAAAAGGGACGTGTGCCGCATGTTTTTTTTTTTTTCGACTATTATGTTTTATGATGATAAAAGGAGAAAGGTTAGCAATCCAGGACAGAGATTCGGGGAGAGGAGCCTTTAACCAGAAGCGCATAGTGGATTGACCGACCCTTATAAATCGATTTTACTCCCTTCCCAGTCTAGACAAACATCCAATGACACTCTGCGTCTCAACCCGTCGTATTTAATTTTCATATAAAGAAGCTCGGACTTTATGTAAGTAACGTCGTCTCCTAAGGGTGTCGGAGATCGCATAAATGTGACCTTCGCAGTCACCTTGTACAACAGCTACGGAGAACGAAGACGTCGATTGGCGGAACAGTAAAGAGAGAGAGAGTAGCTTCGACTGACTGTTGTATCGGTTCTCTCTATTGGCTCGTTCTGAACTACTCGAAGTGACCCGCTAAGAGGGTCGGTGTACGTGTATTGCTTGAGCGGCGCGCACCCTGTCGCCCTCCCGCCTTTTCCCCTTTTCACGTTACTATGGTTACCGCGCGTTATATCTATATAGGTATGTTTTTCCGATTATACTTAGGTAATGCCACCGTGCAGACATTTGTTTACTAAATATGTACAATACAGTCTCCGAGTATCTGTTATTAATTTGTCTACTGAAAATCACAGAAAGAGAAATCGCGGCATGGTTTTCCACTCATTGGTAATGATGAAATGGGTCGATATAATGTGATTCATTATTGTTTTCGCATGCCAACATTCTGTTGCCAGTAATTTAGTAGAAGAAAATGTTAGAAAAGTATTGCCAAGTTTCCAGAAATATTCTCGGGCTTATAGTTGAGAAAGTTTTATTATTTTGGGAGAGAACACCTCATAAATACAAGCGCGCGCGCGCGCGCAAACTCCGGTACCAATCTAGACAAAACATTTCCTAATAACTACCCTTTTAAACAGGTGTAAAAGTCATGAATTAATTACAGTATATATGTCTAGTCCTCGTTGACCATTTCCAGTTTTGTACAGTGGCATGCTGGCGGTCCTGAGACGATAGTTTATTGTATGTTCCCCGTCTACTCGTATCATGCTCATTTAGTCGTGTTTTTTCCTCGATCGAAAGGAAAACCCGTCTTATAAAGAATACGGAAATAATGAAGCGTTCTGTTTATTACAAATGTCGAAGAAAATTGTCGAATTTCCGCGCCGGAAATAACGTTTTCTATATAATATGAAAAAAATTATCTTATATCAATAATGATCGACTTCTTTGTAAGGATCAAATGCAATCAAAAAAGTTGTTTTGCAGATCACTAAGAGAAAGTTGAATATTTTTATCAATAAAAATATATATTACGTGTTCATTAATTATTACATCGTTTAAATCGAATTTGTTAAAAACGTGATTTGATGAAAATTTTCGCGGACCATATTTTTTCTATTCCTACTATATGTATATATCCTATTAATTTCCACAATTTACTTCTCAATTAATTATTTCTAAGATTTTAAATTGAAATAATTGTCTGCCTTTTAAACAGTTATCAAATATTTACGATCTTCTAAATTAGATAGATAGGAAACAAGGTTAGATTTCTAATTTTCGGCGATTAAACTGTTGAAAATTAAATAAGCCGGTTGAGGAAGGAGAGAGAAAAACCTTTGAACTATTAAAGATAAATAATCTTTTGATTTACTAGATAATACTCCTTTCACTCGATAAATTTAACCAATTTTTTTTTATTTTTTGTTTAAACGCGATATGAATAATGTTATATTTTGAGTCATTCTAAAATGTAAATTATGCGAAATGTGATGATTGATTTTAAAAAGCTCGTTCGAGTAATGCTTTTTAAATCGTTGGCGTCTTTCCATTCTGTTGAATAATTTTTTAATTTTAACACAGCGCTAAATAAGATATAAACATATCTATTTTAAACTTTATAATATAACGATATAAAATATATCGTCTGTACTGTACTATATATTGAACATATACGTGTATATTTATACAGATTATACAATACATCGCATTTTTAAACTAAACGATTTATTGAATTACTGTTTTGAAATATCGATTGGAATACTTTTAAAAATATTGTTGCTTTACTGCTTCTATAAACATAATTTTTAGCGTGTTCCATTTACCGATTGATGATTTTAAATACAGTATTTTTCAATAGGAATAATTTTTATAATTGTTTAATTGCTTTTTTATATACTCGTTTCGTCTTACGTTATAAAGTGAAAAATCATTAAATGTTGGAAAAACAATTTTAAATAAATTTACGAAAATTTTTTATTTAGCATTTGTATAGTTAAAGATGATGTATTAATTGTTTTCGAGTCTAGTGCATAATTTTGTTAAGACGACATAAAATATCGAATAAAATTAGCTTAACAATGCTATAACAGTGGATTATAATGTAGGATTAGAATTGTTTTTATTTAAATGTTAAAATTTTTACATTAATTAGATTATATTTATTTCTTATTTAAAATTTCGTTAAATTTTTTTTCTCTTAGTAGTTTGAGATGTAATTATATGAAGTTTATTATTATCTATTTAATAAGTAATTAATAGATACAAATGCAAAACATTTTGAATATTAAAATCGAAGATCAGTGCTTAAAAAATTTTAATATGTTATGGAATAAATTTTTTTTTTAATTCTAATTGGTACAAGGTACATTTTGTAGAATTACTAAAAATTAAATAAAATATAATCTATGGAAAGAGTATACCTATTTTTATAGTCAGGCTGTATTAAAATATTAGCTTTTTAATTTCTTAATGCAAGTACAAAATTTGTTTTAAATAATTATGTAACTGTTAACAGATTCATCTCACATTACAGTAAAAGAAAGTACTGTATCACAAGCATTATTTAAACAGGATTGTATACGATACTGTTATTTTAGGAATTTATATTTTTTAAATATTCCTTTTAAAAAATTCTGAATGCCCATATTTACGAGGATAAAATTGTTTTATGATAAAAGTTCATAAATGTGATGTAAATATTATGAATTACTGCAATTAATATAACGGTGTCACATGACTAGCGTCTTTCCTGGATGGTCTATAAGGAGAAAATAATAGATTACTATTGATATATACCTGTATGATAGAATTCTGTAATATTTATTACTAAAATTTTTATAATTACGGACATAGTGTTACTTTATTAATTTAATAATACTGAACTATCTTAGAATTTAACATTTTGTTTCTTTTTATAATAAAGATACAATGTATAGTCTGTGATAAAATAAAAACTTTAAATAAAAAATTATTTTACTAACAGAAGTAACTGGTATTTTGCTACAAAGTATAAATTAAAAAAAAAAATCGTAGATAGCATGTTACTGATCAATTATCTTAATATCCACCAGATGGCATTATAAAAAAAATACGAGATATCTTTGACAAAACAAACCGTTCTTCATTCGCTAGAACTAAAGAAATTTTATTTTGTATAAGTAGATATTATTACAAATACTATTATAAATTGAATGTAGTTTCTTTAACGATCAGTTATTGTGATTTACTTATCTAGACAATATTTTATTGTTGGAGATATTCACAGAAAAAGCATTTGAATTGTTTGATTTTTGTAAGAAATACTATAAATTTTGTATTTTTTACATTAATAAGTTTGCTGATTCCTGTTTTAAAGTTATGTATATCATTAATTTCCAGTGATTGACGTACAGAATAAAAACTTTCATATTCATAAGTTAAAAAGGAAGTGTGGATAAATGTGATAAGGTTTTATCAGAAAATATGTAGAAAAATAATGTTATTTTAAGCTTGTGTATGTTTTTGATATGACTTAATTTGCATTGAGGCTTTATGCACAAATGTATAAAAAGAATATAAATTTTTTATTAACAAAATTGAACCAGAATATTTAACATTTAAGTTTTATTCTTAGTATTTTGTGAAATCTTTTAATTATGGAATTTCTATTAAATATAGTTTTTTCTGCATGTATTTAGACAGACATAAGGAACATCAGCTAACAGAAAGTTTGTTGGATCTAACAAGTAAGTGTTAAAGCAAAGCCAAACTTGTCTTCTTGGATTAAATTTCTCAGTAATGGTTTGATCACTTTTTTGGATTTCTTTGTCAGCAAAAGCCATTGTTCTAGGGTCTCTTAGGCAAATTTCAGTAAAATGATTAATTTTTCAGTAGGTATAGTGCATAATATCACAGCATTACAAATTTCAACATTCCTTCAAATAAATCTTTTTCAAATCAGAGCCAGAAAGACATATAGACTCATAAGTTTATGAGCATTCTGAAAATTGAGAGTTATTAAAGAGCAATTGAATGACTGAAACTGTAGAATATAAACAGTTATATGTGCAAATAATCAAAACAAAGTTTTTCTTAATATACTGTACAGGTAGGCCTTGATTAGTGCGAATAATGGGTTCCACGAATTTCTCACACTGTTCGAATTTGCACTAATCAAAGTATTAACTATATGTAAAATATGGTAATTGGTTCTTGCTTTGTGAGATTCCGGTCATTAGATACAGGCGGCCCTCGACTTTCGCACGTTCGACTTTCGCACAATTCGCTATTTCGCACATTTTTTAAAATTCAACTTTTTAAATATTTTTGTCGATAAGAAAAAATTTTCTTACATGAAAAACGCGCAAAAGTGCTGTAGCTAGCTCTACATTCTCGGACACACATTACTTCCCACAATAGCGGACTTCTCAGAACCAAAAGAGCAAATCGAAAGCGAAAGTTGAGCGCCGCTTTTATGTCGCTCAATCACACATATTTTTGCTCTAGCATAATCACTAACCTCCTCTTTTTTTCGTTTCCTGTTTTATCATCAAAGGAAGGACTGTCCTCCCTAAAGGAAGGCGATTGGTCACCTTAATTTTACATCACAGGCTTCATTCATCTGTGATAAGGTCTTTCTTGAGCGTTAACGCAGCTTACCATCCTGTTGAATATTAATCGTAAAGTTCTTCCAAACCGACCATGAAACTCGTGATAGATCTTTTTTGTTATTTTATTTCGTTTTCCAATCAGAAATTACTAAACGGCGAGGTATTTCTATGATTATTATAGGACAGTTCACACCCGTGGTGAGAGGCAGATGGATGAAGGATAGGATTCAATTCAAAACTCAGACACCAGTTAGACACAATTCAGAAAGGTTAGGTTAGTTCATACTATTTCTAGCAGCGGCTACTTTCAGAAATTATAAGCTGGCTAATATACCTGATGGATTAACTGAAAGATTGAAGATAAAGTTCAACTGGCGGTCCTAGTTTTCTCCTGACTATTGAAACAACTGGAATTGAAACAGCAAAGTATAAATGATTCCGACTGAATTGCTTCGGCTATGTATTCTGGACTGGGTCCTATCCTTTGGAAAATTTATTTATGTGATCTGGGCCCGGCCCTTCGATCCTTGTTCTCTACAATCTGGCTGACTTCTATGCAGAGATTTGCAGTCTATTATTAGGCTTGTTTCGCCCCGTCACTTAATATTCTGAGTGAAAATTGTCGAAATTTTATCACGCAAAAATGATCGCTTTATCATACCTGACAACTCTGAAGAAATTGGAAATTTCCAACTCGAAATTGAATCCAGATCCTTCCGATAAAATAACATATTTTTCTACTTTATGCCACAATCCAATCAAAAATTACTAAGCGGAAGCGTTATTCCAATGTATCCATGAAACCGACCGAACCATGTGTTTTTTCTTTATTGTTTTCCACTGCGGAGGATTCAATGCTATCTTTTTTTAACCAACAGATGATATCATTTTCAAATCAGTAATGATTAATAAATAATGGGACTATAACAATTCTGCCACAGGTTGTCCAGCACTGCGGAAGGGTGCTCATCCCTTCGCGGTGTTGGATTGTAGAAGAAGTAAATCGACGGATTGGGCATCCGTGAAAGCGTTTTCAAGGGACAAAACCCGAGAATTGAACCTAAACTCTCCAGAATGGAAAGCGAAGCGTTTTCATGCGGCAAAACTAGCCGACTTTATACGCATAGTAAGATTAAAATTGAAGGATATACAACGGGTTGAAATTCGGATCGGAAAGAGTTGAACTTTATATTTCTTGAATTCGGATCCCCCAAGTGATAATCTGGTTAGGTTAGATTAAGCCGCGATATCCTCATGGGATATTCTCTATTTGGCGGCGGCCATTTATAGAACTCATCACAGGCTGGCCAACACCCATGATGGGGTCAACCGGATAAGAGCCCATCACAGGCTGGCCAACACCCGTGAAGGGGTCAACCGGATGATAGAACCCATCACAGGCTGACCAACACCCATGATGGGGTCAACCGGATGGTGCCCATCACAGGCTGGCCAGCACCCATGATGGGGTCAACCGGATGGTTGAAATCACAGGCTGGCCAACACCCGTAATGGGGTCAACCGGATGGTTGAAGATGGAGTTCAACGAGGTGGGCCTGGACCCCTCCTGAAAAACTGGAGGTGTGGGACCCGGATCCTCCAACCCTCCTGAAAACTGGAGGTGTGGGACCCGGATCCTTCAGGGTAATAAGCCAAACCTTTACCACGTGGCCATCCGACCGACGTGATGATCTGGAGGAACCAAGTTCTAATACCTTACCATGTGACCATTCAGCCGATCATATTCATGATGGAGTAATCTCATATGAAATATAAGGTTCAACGCCAGATTTGAATTCCCTCATAAAAGGATATGGAGATATGAAACTTAGAATTCCAAGTTTTAAAAGGCATTTCTCAATCATTTTTTATTATTAAATAGCGGGACCAAGTCAGGCTCACCAGAGATCCTCTGAAACATCAGTCGGATTGTACAAGACATGAATAGATAGATTTTTCAGTTCGCAAAGCAAACTCTTTATCATGGAGCCGGATTGGCCGCGTGGAAATGCTTCGGCTTTCCACTCTGGACAGTGACGTAATCAGCTTTTTTTTGAGGTGGGCCACACCGATGTGAAAGCACATTCTCCCGTATGCGCCTTATTAATTAAATCGTATTTACGTAACAGAATGCTTGATGATCGGTTAAGCAATTTAGCAATCATGTTCATCAAAAGAAAAATCGCAAAAGCTCTCGAATTGGACAAAGTAATCGATCGTTTTGCATCATTAAGTAAAAATCACTGCATAATTTTGTATTGACTTGATATCAAATAAATACTTATATTTACCAGTATTTTGAAACTTTATTTTTCCAGCTAATCGCATTAATTAAGTACTGCGTAAAATATGCAAAGGATGCATTTTTTGGCAGCTTGTAAATAAAAATTTTTTATCGCTATTAGCATGAACGCAGCTTGTAAATAAAAATTTTTTATCATAGCGTGAAATTATGTGGACTTAAATTATGCTTATGATTTTTTACTTTCATTTTTACGAAATACAAGGCGTCTTGGATTATGAAATGTTTAATATATTTGGTTGTAAATTTTCATTTTTACAAAACTTAAGGCGTCTTGGGTTATGTGGAGTTGAACTATTGCGGTTTTCAATTTTACGTTTCGGGTTTTATATTCAGGGTGGGCCAGAACTTTCAATGCATGAGCCATGGCCTACCCGTGCCACCCTGACTCTGGAAGACTCGGATTCGACTATTGGATCCCACCTCTTGAAAATATTTATCATGGGGTCCAGATCCAGCCCCTCGATCCCTGTCCTCCACAATCCGGCTGATCCCTCTGCAGTGGTGGGCAGCCTGTGGAAGGGCTTGTTTCGCCCCGTCACATAGTATTTTTAGAGAATGGAATGTGGCATCATCTGTTGACCAAAAAAATCCTTTATCATGCAGCAGTCCAGTTTAAATAAGTTTTGAAAAAGATCTTCAAAAGAATTTTGGTAACAGTACTTTACATTACTGAAAATGTGGCAGGGGAAATAAGTCCCCCGCAAGATGATCACCTTATGCAGAGCGGTCAACTGGATTGTGGAAAACGGGGTTGCCCATCGTTATACCCTGTTTATATTATATAATATAAACCAGTTCAAGTCGTAGAACTTGTTTAATCTCATAAATGTGAACGGAACATGGTTAGCAAAACTCATTTGGAAAGGTTAAACATTAGTGCATACCCGTTTAGGTTAAACGAGGAAGATCTATAGGGTTCAAACTGTAACACATTCCTAAATTGGATGTTGGTTTGGGACAAAACAGGAAGTGACCACCATTATTTCTCTCTCGTTTTGGAAGATAAATTGCTTGATGAGAATGTTTACATAGCATTTTGATGAAAATTTTATTCTAATTTTTGTATATATTCAATATTTACTTATTAAAGCTTTAAATATATTAATTTAAGATGATTTTATTCCTTTCAAAGACATGGAAGAAAGCGATATCCCCAAATGTATTCCTCAAAAAAAGCGGAAGTATATTATTCAATACCAAAGGTCACTGTGTAATGTAAACTAGTTAAACACATTGTAATATCGAACTCGATAATTTTTGAACGCGATCATTTACAAACTGGTTTATATTACATAGTGTAAATAAAGTATTAGTGCTACGTTAATGCCGTATATTGCTAAAGTTCCAACGTTAGTGCAACATAATTACGTATTTTATAAGAACACAAAAAATATCGCATCATGCAGCAAATATTTGGCGACAGAATACGAAGCTCCATGTTAGAAAAATGGTATACATCTCATTCCAAAATAATGATAATCCTAAACATTTTATATAATTCATGTAAATTTAAATAGTTTTAATGGAATAACATCATCAACCATAGTTTCAATCACATGAAATAGTGATAAAGAGAAAAGGCTAACAAATACAAAGCGATCACTAATCTACGTGCGAACTATCACGCGTGACGCGATATTTTTTTTAAGTTGTTAAAAACTCCTTGTCATTAACATTGAAACTTTGCCAATCTATAGCACTAACAATGGATAATAAAAAATTTTAAAACAGTTTCTACTAGATCTGTTTAACTTGACATCAAGTCGTATTAAAGCTACGTTTAGACGGTGCTACTTTTCATGCAACAAGACGCATGCAACTAGGCGCACAAGAAGGCATGCAAATATCTGTTGCAATACTAGGCGATTGTGTTCCCCATCCTAGTTGGGTTACATGTGCAACTAGTCTTGCAACATCTTGTTTTGATTATTTTTAACTTTTTTGTAAATTTTTTTTTGCTTTATGGATTGAGGTGTGAAGAAAACACTTCATTTTATTGAAGAAGTTAAATTTATCGTTGTCAATTCATTCTAGTAAATTTTTTGAAAGACTGAAGCTATCCAACTTGACTTGATTCAAAATACTGATGTTATTAGCGCTTCGATCGAAATATTTGCGAGTCAAAATACTTTCTTTTTCTTCTGTCATTTGAAATGATAACAGTAGCTGCCATTAAAGCGGCAACGAACAACTCTTTTCGTATCGGTATTGTCTGCAATATGTCCTCCACGTGTGAACACGAAAGGGCAAGTTGCATGCCTCATGCGGCTGTTGCACATTGAGGCATGCGTCATTCTGCACACAACATTGCATGTAGAGAGGCATCGTCTAAACGTAACTTAACAGTCATTAACAATTGGAATATTTTACAATTTTAAGAGTAGATCAACTTGACGCATGTTAAATCCAATAGATCGGGCCTGACATCAGCCAACAGTCGCTTGCCTTCGAGGTGGTAAGCGACTCATGCGATCATTCCACAACAAAAACACAATTGCAAAAAAAACAATATAAGTTTGTTGGCAACATATGAAGCGGCCCCTCACAAATTCGCTCGATTGCTCATGACGCTCTGACGGATATGTCGTAGAGGCATCTTCATAAATTATTTAACGAAATGCAACAGTAAAATCGGCCAGATATATTCGTACCTACGAACGCTGCCCCTCATGTTGGCCTCAGATTCCTTCTTTTTATGAGGTCTACAAACGTCCTATGCATTCTTGTTGATGAAATTTTAATCATTAGTATACCCAATGATTAAAATTGAATGGCATTCGTATACGAGTTTCATAATTCTCGTTATATTTTTTTAAGGGGTGCGTCGTTTTGGGATTTGCATTATTTCAAATTTTGTAAACAAAATGAACCTTTCTTAATATTTTATTTATGCTAAGGCATTCGTATAAGAGTTTCATAATTCTCGTTATATTTTTTAAGGGGTGCGTCGTTTTGGTATTTGCATTATTTCAAATTTTGTAAACAAAATGAACCTTTCTTAATATTTTATTTATGCTATATTTAAAATTTTCATAAAATATAACTGCATTTTAAATTATATATAAAATATATTTCATAAAGAAAATAAATTGTAATTTCACAAAAATCATAGGAACTTTTTATAATTTGATAATTTTAAATTTAACGCAGGGGTGTCAAACTAGCGGCCCTCAAAGCTCTTAACTAAAATGAAAATGATGTTATGAAATAATAGGAAGTACCGTAACTTTCGCTTCATAGCTATGTCATATACTATTATACACTAGTTTGATTTTAATGTAATGTAATTTCATGTGTTTTATCGGACGTTTACATACAGATGACACAAACTAAATGCTTTCCTGCAAGTACTACATCGTTTTGTGCGAAATTTCTTATAAAAAAAAAAACAAAAAGCTATAAATGAGAACCTGCATTTTTTTGGATAGACAAATACAATAATCAATTTTCAAACAATCATTCTTTGAAGGACGTGTATAAAGGACGCGCTAACGGGCTTGTTAAAGATTTATTTGTTATGTTATTAACTTATTTAAAAAATGTAAATAATTATATTTGAATTTATAAAATTTTAATAGAAAACTTTTGTTTTTGTACGGAAAATTGTGACTTTTAACGCTTAATAGAAAATTAAAGATTGATAGCGAGAAATTAAATTAAAAAACACGTATAATTAAAAGCAATTATGTAATAATTATATATTTTTGTAATATGTTCATTTGATTATACAATGCATTTAATTATCCTATCTATATTTCTGAATCCTCACTCTAAAATGTAATTTTAAAAAAATTTAAATGTGATGTGACCCCCGTCAATCTTGCAGGCTCATTAAATGGCCCTTGAATTAAAATGAGTTTGACACGCCTGCTTTAACGAATAACTGGAAAACCATCTATAATGTAGTATATTGATTGTTATTTAAAATTATACTGTATTTAATAATTAAATTAAAATGAACAAGTTTTTAAGAATTTTCATTGTGTTTTTATTTTACACTATTTTACATTATTTTGTTTTTTACACAATAAAGATTATTTTCTACTTTTCTATAACATTCTATTCAAATAAATCTATGCCAATATAAATTAGTCCTGTCCAGCAAGAAATTTCGATAAAAAATCTGTTGGTTTTTTGTTAACTGTATCCTGAAAATATGCCATAATATGTGTCTTTTGCTTCCAACATTTGATTGATTCTACAAGTTCCATTTGGCCCTAAAATAAGAGTTTATTTTAAGTTGCATTCAAATAAAATAAGAGTAATGAATTTAAAAAAATATTGTAATTAATTATTAGAGATGTGAACAAATAAGCAACATTTATTGTTCAAATATTAATAATTATTAGAGAGTTTTTACCTGTTGCCTGGCTCCCACACAATTTTGGTAAATGTTATAGTTACCTGAAAAATATGTCTCTCTATCCATAATGCAAGAGTTGTTGGTGGTATAATAAATTTGGAAAAAAATGACGAAGTGATGAACAGTATTGTACAGTATTTAAATAACGATATTCCTTATTATAATGGTCACGAGTTCAATGTTTATCATAACCAATAAATGGTATTGCAAAAACTCTCTATTATTATAAATTTAATTTCAATTTATTAAGTAATATAATATAAATAATAATTTTGTGTTATACTGACACAAAATTAAGCAATACACAAATGCTATAGTAAGAAAAATTTCAATTAGGATTGTTCCAGTATTGGAAAGAATCATCATCAAGAATTTAATTATATTTTTCTGGGATACAATATGTTTTAAAATTTAAAAAAAGGATTAAAAACAAGGTTATAAGTATCCGATAAAATGAATATTTTAATAAAATTCCTGCTAAGTACTGAAAACATCTACAATGAATTTAAAAACATATATTATATCTTTTAACGTCATTTAATGTCATTTTGCTCTTACATCGAAATCAAATTAAATTAAAAAATTTAAGTTTTTAAGGCAGCAGAATGAAACAAAATTCTATTTTCTTATGTTTCCTGGCATAAGAGAAAGATTAATGAATTAAATATATATAATAGTAGTTGTAAGAACTAGGCATCCACATTTTATATGAGTGCTAACTCAAATATTCAATATTGTCTATAAGCTTGCCATATGTCTGGGAATGGCCTGGACTTCCTGGATTTCAATAGTTGTCAGAGGCTTTAAAATGTCCTGGATTTCAAATTTTCTTCACTTCCTGTATTTATCAATATTTTATTTGTTTAAGTTGATTAGCTCTTTGAATGTATTGCAGTTGAGTAGCAACATAATACTTGCACAGACTTCAAACCCAAGTATTGCACATGAACAATACAGTTTTTAGATTATTATACTGATTGTCAAAATTATGATTTTAAATTTAAGTAAATCTCAAAGATTAGTAAATTTAACTTAAATATCTGAGTACTTTTTTATATCCCTTGACTATTCTTGATGTATATTAATGAAATTTTAAAAAAGTTGGTGTCCCACTGCCAAGCACCCTGGATTAGGTACAGAGAATTATGGAAGTCTTAATACATTGACTTTCTAACCAGAAGATTAGGAATCGAATTAGGATCCCTTGAAAATTTATATGAGGGATCCAGGCCCAGCTCATCTATCCGCTTTCTCTATAATTAGGCTGAGTGCCATAGATGTAGGTATGTGATAGAGACTGTAATGCTGCTATTAGTGAATGATTGAAAACTGATGTTAAGAAAAATTAATCATAAACACCACCTATGAATTCTAAGGTTGTTTCTGTAAATCATGACAATCGCTATATAACAGTTTTAATTGGAAATTGTTATTTAGCAGTTATACCATGATTGCACTAACAAATTTAAATTTTCATAAAGAAGAGTTATTTGGAAACTTATCGGCCATAGTAGCAGTCTTGACTCAAGTCAGATAATATATTATCTGACTTGAGCCCAGATTTGCCATGAGGTTTCTTCGCTACGTAGACAGGTCCACCTGGAACCACAAGCACTGGCCATATATGATAAGTTTCCAAATTGATTATTACATAAGCTTCTCAAAGTGGAATTCTGCCAGATGCTGCCATAGTCTAACAGGGTGCTATCCCCAAAGCCTTATCAAAGATTCGGTTCGATTCTGGTGTGGTTTCAAAATTTTATTTCGGGAATATTAATTAAAAATTTTAGTCTAATTATTAAATACTACATGGTACCGCCTTAGTTCAAATTTAAAAAAATTAATTATTTTAATTCAACAGATGGTGGCACTGCAGTCCTGATTTGAAAACTAATAATTTAATTCAGAATTATTACACTAGGGGTTAATCTGGCTTGAAATATTTGGTTCAATTGAGACTGAACATAATACAAATCAAATTTTGCATAAATTAAAATTATCTTAATACAGTATATTACACATACTATGATACAATTCAAACAAATTTAATTTTCAGTACTGAATAAATTTTGAATAATCATTTTACATATATCATTCCATACAGCTTATTTGCTAGAAATTATTTGTGCAAACTTAAAAAATTAATATATTAATTTTCTATAACTTTATTTAAATGTTCTTAATAATAAAAATTAAGTCAAGAATTAAATAAAGGAAAATTTTAGTATGTTTACTTTTTTAATGATTTTTTTCAACGATTCACTTTGAACTACTGTAATTTAATAATAGTCAATGATTTTAGTCTAGAAAATGAACCATTTATAAACAAAGGTGTAATTTTAAATATATATATTATATGATTCCTTTGGTTAAGCATCAAGTATAGGATGTTATTTTCCTCAATTAATAATATGGGTAAAACCAGCTTTAAAAATTAAATATACTTTTATAAATGCTTTCAAGCCTTTATTATCAATAGATTACAAAATGATAGTTTATTGATGGTAGTTGAAGAACTCTGAACAAGTACAGTAATACCCTGGAGTTATGTAATAGGTGGGACTGGGAAGCATAATGTAAGTCTAAAGTTACATAAGTCGGGGTACCTACAAATTCCCAACTCTAATTTCAGGTACATATGCATTAGGTTCTTAATTGGCTCTTTATAACCAAGAAAACAATAAATTATAAAAGTTTATAAAATGTAGTTATAATTAAAGACTCTTAATCAACAAATCAGCAAATGAAATATATATATACATATATATATGCACTAATTATAAAACAACAAGTGGGCAAAGGGAAGGATGAGAAGTTATGTACTTCCAAATTTATGTAAGTCAGGGTATTACTGTATATTGATTCTTAAAGCTTGTGTTGTCTTTAATTTTAATTTAACCTGTGAACCAGAGTTGTTTTTACTATAATTTTAACATTTTGATATAGAATATTTAAAAAAATATTACAGCAATCATATTATCATATCAAATACAGTGATACCTCGATTCACGAACACAATCTGTTCCTTGACCCTGCTCGTGATCCGAATCAATTTTTCCCATTGCAATTAATGTAAATCAAAATAATATGTTTTTTGTCCTAGAAAAAATTTTTAACATGTTATGGTTTGTGGTGAATTAATACAGAAAGGAAATAAATATAACAGTAATATTAGAAGAAAGATGTGTGGAAATAATACTAAAAGGATATAAATATAACAGTAATATTAGAATGGAAATAATACAGAACAGTAATATCAGAGTAAAGCATGTTTAACACCACCTTCACTAATACTTTTAACCTTTTTGGGAGTGTGGAAATAATATAGAAAGGAAATAAATATAACAGTAATATTAGAAAATAATACAGAAAGGAAATAAATATAACAATAATATTAGAAGAAAGCGTTTTTTCCCTAGAAAAAATTTTTAACATGTTATGGCTTTATGTGTGGAAAAATACAGAAAGGAAATAAATATAACAGTAATATTAGAAGAAAGCATGTAATTCAGAAAGGAAATAAATATAACAGTAATATTAGAAGAAAGCATGTTTAATGCCACCTTCACTAATACTTTTAACTTTTTTGGGAGCCTTAATAAGGGATCACCTTCACTAACACTTCTAACTTTTTTGGGAGCCATAATAAGGGATAAAGAGAGGAAATAAATATAACAGTAATATTAGAAGAAAGCATGTTTAACACCAGTGGAAATAAATATAACAGTAATATTAGAAGAAAGCATGTTTAACACCACCCACTAACACTTTTAACTTTTTGGGAGCCATAACAAGGGATAAATTTAATTTATTAACACACTTAACTTTTTGGGAGCCATAATAAGGGATAAATTTAATACACAACTTTTTTGGGAGCCATAATAAGGGATAAATTTAATTAAATAAAGACAACTTTTTTGGGAACCATAATAAGGGATAAATTTAATTAAAGAAAAAAAATTTTTTTGGGAGCCATAATAAGGGATAAATTTAATTAAATAATGAAAAAGAACTAAAATATCAACACTTGTTGGAACTTTACTGTACCCATACGAGCTGACCTAAAATATCAATACTTGTTGGAACATTACTGTACCCATATGAGCTGGCACTTGTTGAAACTTTACTGTACCATGTGAGCTGGGCGAACTGGATTGTTGCATATTTTGTTGGAACTTTACTGTACCCATATGAGCTGGGCGAACTGTCATAATAAGGGATAAATTTAATTAAATAAAGAAAAAAACTAAAATATCCGTAATAAGGGATAAATTTAATTAAGTAAAGAAAAAAACTAAAATACCAACAACGGATAAATTTTATTAAATAAAGAAAAAACTAAAATATCAACACTTGTTGGAACTTTCACCACCTTCACTAACACTTTTAACTTTTTTGGGAGCCATAATAAGAGTGCCACCTTCACTAATACTTTTAACTTTTTTGGGAGCCTTAATAAGGGATTCACTAATACTTTTAACTTTTTTGGGAGCCATAATAAGGGATAAATTCCACTAACACTTTTAACTTTTTTGGGAGCCATAATAAGGGATAAATTTAATGCTAACACTTTTAACTTTTTTGGGAGCTATAATAAGGGATAAATTTAATTAAATAAAGAACTAAAATATCAACACTTGTTGGAACTTTACTGTACCCATACGAGCTGACCTAAAATATCAATACTTGTTGGAACATTACTGTACCCATATGAGCTGGTCATAATAAGGGATAAATTTAATTAAATAAAGAAAAAAACTAAAATATCCGTAATAAGGGATAAATTTAATTAAATAAAGAAAAAAACTAAAATATCAATAAGGGATAAATTTAATTAAATAAAGAAAAAAACTAAAATATCAACATGATGGAACTTTACTGTAACCATATGAGTTGGGCGAACTGGATTGCTGCTGGGGCGAGGCTGTGCACAGGGGTTTGTGTGCCGTGAGTCATGTGCGCTGCATGCAGTCTGTGCGTGTGTGTTCATGAATTGAAGCATTGTTTGTAAAGCGAAGCAAAACTTGTTCGCAAATGGTGTTCGTAGACCGTTTGTTCGTAAACCGAGACGTTCGTGATATGAGGTATCACTGTATTACATTAGACATATTGGAAAAATAAATTTTTTACTTAATTATAAAAATCAAAATTTGATTTTAAATAAATTTGTTTTCACTAGGCTACAAACTGTAATTTGCTTTTTGTTTAATTATCAAAATATATTACTAAATTTTCCTTAATTTTATCATCTTACCTTTATAACTAACATATCTATAGCTCTGATATCAGTAACATATTTATTTTTGTTGAAAATTTCTCTAAGTTTCTCTCTTCCTTGTTGTACTGTAATCGGGATATAATATTCAGAACCTGTAAAAGTTATTGAAAATTTAAGTTTTTTCTTAAATATTAGCAAAGAATAATATAAATTATATGATATTCTTAAGTCTCTCTATATCAAGTCCTAGAAACATTGTTGAAAATGTACTTTTAACATAATATAAGTAGCCCTCCTCTAACAGTTTCACTTTAACACAATTTGAAAGTTGAAGAAACTTTAACATAACACTATTTCTACAACACTGTTTTTACTTAACACATTTAGAAAATTATGTTTACTCTCCTACAATACAAAACATTTTCATTAAATCTTGCACACTATGGAAACACAAAATACAATCATTGGGAATATAAAATGCACATATTTTGATTTTTGAGTTTATATTTTAAAAATAGATTTGTCTTAAAAAAAGTTGAATGGAAATTTCCTAATATAATATGTACTGTAGAATGTTTAGTATTATTTTGTCACATTTCAATATACATATGTCCACATGTTAATGAATAATAACTTTTAAAAGTTTTTTACTTTTCAATTAAATTATGGTTCTCATTAATTTTTTTAGAAAAATCATAAATAAGAATACTCTACATAGTATACTAAGTGCACAAAATCAACTGACGCATTTTCTTTATGGAAATATAAGATATTCCTTTAGCTATTAAAGTTTATAGAATAGATATTTAATATTATTTGTGGCAGAATTGTATCAAACTTACTTTTATAATTTTACAGATCTATAAAGATGAATTAATTGCAAAGATATAAATATAAAAAATTAGTTAATTTTATAATACAGTATTTATAAACAAGTTTATTAAATTAAAATTGTTTACAAATATTATATCAAAATTTTACAAAAAATAAAAATTGCAAACTTTATAACTGGATTTTATTACAGTATAAATTCATTTTATCTAATCCGTGAATTTAATTGGTTGAATGATGCACGATCTTGACTTGCAGTTTTATTCGATATATCCTACTATTTATGTTTAATTATTTTATTAATTTTGTTTATTGTTCCACAATAAATAATTTCTATGCAAGATCATTTTTTTAGGATATACATAGGATTAGAATGTTCATCTTTCAATCTCTCCAAAGCACAAAGGTAGATAAAGTAAACTCATAAGATTGTATTATTAAGGTTTGTATTTATATCCATTATAGTATATTAGATAAATATACAAGCTGCTAAAATGAAAGTTTTTTTATAATTTGATTTTACAACTTTCAAAACTAGTAGTTCAAATAATACTGATCTATAAAATAATGTTCTTCTTAAACTAATTAATAGTACCTAAACTATTTCTTTTAAAAAGTTTGGTTCCATTGGATTTAATTTCTATTTAATTATAATGTGTGTTACTGAAATGCTTTAGCCAATTTTGAGAGCAAAATTCTACTAAAAATGAAATAAGTTTATATAAATATATATCCATAAACACTTCTCATTTATGATTCCCGATTCCTGGTTGATAGCACAAAACATAAAATATACTAATTAAGATTTCTTAATAAAGATACTCTATTGGTTTTTGTATCATTGCCTACATATCTTCAGGACCTGAATCATTTAATACTTTCATTTTTGGAAGATCTCAAATGGCTTGTTTACATCAATTTATAAACAAATTATGCAATTATGATTATCGCATAATTAGAAACTCAGATTCTTAAACAATCAATCAATGGAGGATGTATGGATGCTTAATTATGTCGTCATTTTGAACACACTTTCTACACATATTAACTGCTAAGTGTCCGAAGGCTATACATGAACTCCGACGTATTTCTGAATCTATAGTTACGTGAATTTATTTCAAATGTAGTAAAAACACACTTCTAAAACCAGAAGAAAATTTCAAAGTTATCCCTGATATTTATTATTCAGGCAATATTCGATTTGCGTTATTATTATTCATAATAACACGATTAATTCCATTTTACATTAAAAATTGTATTCATACAAACTTATTAGAAATACATACATATATAAGGTATCTGACGATACCATGCTTTATACAGATTAAGAACTCTTCTTCTAGCTTCGGTGGCGTCAACAGATAAAATGGGTTTAACTTGCCTCGGCACAGATTTCACAATATGACCAGCCATCTTTAATTTACTTGCCCTCTAAGCATGCCTCTTTCTAACAAGCTGCTTCCATGAATAACATAGAAATAAAAAGAAAAAAAATATATTATTGTTATTATTATTTATTTTTAATATAATAAAAATATATATGATTAATATAATGTAAATATTATTTATTAACTAGTACAAGTATGATTAGTACAAATATTTATTAACTTTATCTGCATTTGTTATAAATTTTTATTAATAATTACAGTATTATTAATTTAATATTAAATTTATATTAACATCTAATACTGTACTGTTAAAGATTATTAACTTTTTATTATATAGTTATTATTTAGATTTCAGTAAATTATTAATTAAAATTATTTTAATTTGAATGGAATTCAAATGATTGCAATATGATGTATTGCAGCAACGATCCATATCAGTGCTTCTCAAAGTGTGGACCGCGTAACAAAATTTGGGGTCGCATAAATTTTAGCAAATGTTTTAATTTGTATTCCTGGTTTATATAACTCTATATCCAGTATCGCGAAAATATTTTCTCGGGTAAAAGGGTCGCCAAATGGAAAAGTTTGAGAAGCGCTGATCTATATACATCATAACTGCTGCAATACGAAAAACTTTATTGCGGTTTAGTAACTCTTCGGCTTACCACTCAAACAACTTTAAATCTTTTCTTTTTTTGTGTGGTTTTACGTCCCTTTCCAACTACAGATTATTAAGCGGCGGAGCATTTGAAATGCTCACCACGCATTATAATGGGGTCGACGGTCAAGTAGGATGAAGTTCAATGATCCAAGCTATTCCTGAAAATAATTTTTGGAGGTATGAAACCTAGGAATTTAACTCGGATCTTTCAGATGAATCGCACAAGGACAGTTTTTTCTATATGAGTTTAGGGTCGATTCACACATGTCAGTGACGTGTCCGCTCAATTCCGACAACTTTCTTCAGTGTTAGTGACCTAAATGATCGTTCCTTTGTTTTCCGATGTTCATGTTCACACAAGTCCGGCAAAGTGCCGTACTTTTGCTCTCAGTGTCAGTTTAGTGTCCGTACGTGAAAGTGCTAGGTAAGTCGCCAACAATATTTTTACTTTTTCACGATCATATTGTGAGGATGGGAATGCCTGCTACCAGGGGCGGATTGGAACATATTTTCGATTCTGGCATTATCCTGACAGCGGCCCACAAGTTAGACTTGGTAATAGGACAATTCGTCACATAGATCACAAAAATATTTCGCCATAAGATATAGAAAAAAAAATAAAGACAGGTGTATTTCAAAAAATTAAATAATTTTTTAATAAATTTTTTAGCAATACTCCTGTCTTTATTTTATTTTTATATCTTAATGTCCTTGCGACAATATATCTGCAATATATATTAAATAAATTAAACATATAGTATTTTTTACAAAATAAGTTTTAACGACAAAATAAAAATAATTACCTAATTATCTAAAGTACAAGTCTTTACTTGTGTGCAAATACTAAAATATTGCTAAATTTGAATAAAAATGAATGAAGAAGAATCTGAAACAAATATACATTATATTGAAAGTGCGGTGCGTGATATAAAAAATCGGTTCGTCGGCTGCCGGTCCATATTATTACGATAGCACCGGCCCTTCTGGCAATTGCCAAAACGCTCTTAAGGCTGGTTCAGACACGGCCAGTAATTTAGTCGAGTGGATGTGTGGTTTTACGTCACTTTCCAACTACAGATTATTAAGCGGCGGAGTATTTGAAATGCTCACCACGCATTATAATGGGGTCGACGGTCAAGTAGGATGAAGTTCAATGATCCAAGCTATTCCTGAAAATAATTTTTGGAGGTATGAAACCTAGGAATTTAACTCGGATCTTTCAGATGAATCGCACAAGGACAGTTTTTTCTATATGAGTTTAGGGTCGATTCACACATGTCAGTGACGTGTCCGCTCAATTCCGACAACTTTCTTCAGTGTTAGTGACCTAAATGATCGTTCCTTTGTTTTCCGATGTTCATGTTCACACAAGTCCGGCAAAGTGCCGTACTTTTGCTCTCAGTGTCAGTTTAGTGTCCGTACGTAAAAGTGCTAGGTAAGTCGCCAACAATATTTTTACTTTTTCACGATCATATTGTGAGGATGGGAATGCCTGCTACCAGGGGCGGATTGGAACATATTTTCGATTCTGGCATTATCCTGACAGCGGCCCACAAGTTAGACTTGGTAATAGGACAATTCGTCACATAGATCACAAAAATATTTCGCCATAAGATATAGAAAAAAAAATAAAGACAGGTGTATTTCAAAAAATTAAATAATTTTTTAATAAATTTTTTAGCAATACTCCT